>SJYA01001051.1:363669-433050 GCA_006410615.1 Neotragus moschatus | reverse complement strand
TCACAGGGAAGAGATTTATGTGTAGTTATTTATTCTGAGGGGCTATGGAACCAGCGGAAGCCAGGAGCCTACTATTCCACCATCTTTTTGACCCTATAATGTATTTTATTCTCTTGCTTCAGCTACTATTTCTTAACCCTGGATTTGTTTTTTTTTAACAGCCATAATGCAAAGCTGATGTTTGAAAATTTGGAGAAAATAAAATCTCCTGCCAATCCAGTATGACCTCCCCATAAAAAATCAGAAAATAATGAAACAATTTTATTATTAAATAAGGATTAAGCTAAATCATTATGCAATCACAGGCAATATGTGAAAGAGGCTACAAAAACAAACAAACAAGGAAATTTCACTCTTTTGTATGATGAGGCAGAAACGATGTATTACATGCGTGTTGTCTTTATCCGAAGGAAAGGCAAAACTTTATTGTCGTTGCCACCAGCAGCAGACTACCATTTGGATCCAGGTACTGGCATTAAATTCACATCTGACAAGGAGACAGGGTGCCAGTAAGACTGGCAAGAATGTGACATGGAAACAACCTAGATGTCCATCAGCAGATGAATGGATAAGAAAGCTGTAGTATACATATCCGCAATGGAGTATTACTCAGCCATTAAAAAGAATACATTTGAATCTGTTCTAATGAGATGGATGAAACTGGNCTGTTACTGAGTTGCTCATAAGTCAAATACTGGTCTCAAGACTCCGAGTCTCCTCTGTTAATGAGAACAACTTCAGTACTGTCATTTATTTAATCAAAACTACAATGAAGTAGCACCTCACACTGGTCAGAATGGCCATCACTAAAGTCTATATATAACAAATGCTGGAGAAACAGTGAAGAAAAGGGAATTCTCTTACACCATTGGTGGGAATGTATTAATAAATTGGTACACCCACTATGGAACACAGTAAGGAGGTTCTTCAAAAATCTAAGAGTATAGTTGCCATATGATCTGACACTCACACTTCTGGTCACATATCCAGACAAAACTGTAATTCAAAAAGATGACATGCACCCCAGTGTTCATAGCACCTCTATTCACAGTGCCCTAGACATGGAAACAGCCTAAATGTCCATCAACAGATGAACAAATAAAGAAGATGTAGTTCATATATACAATGGAAGTCTACTCAGCCATCAAAAATAATGAAATGCCTTTTGCCGCAAATGCATGGAACTAGAGATTAACATACTAAGTAAAGTAAGTCAGAAAGAGAAAAACAAATACCATACGATATCACTTGTGTGTAGAATCTAAAATCTGACACAAATGAATTTATTTATGAAACAGAAATGGACTCACAGAGAAAGAGAGCACATTTGTGGTTCCCAAGGGGAAGGCAATGTGGGGGAGGGTTGGAGGGAGAGTTTAGGATTAGCAGATGAAAACTCAGATCTAGAATGGATAGACACCTACTGAGGTGTCTCAGGAGGCAGGAAAAGTAATCTAGTATTCCCATCTCTTGAGGAATTTCACATCAGTTTGCTGTGATCCACACTGTCAAGTGCTTCAGCACCAATAAAACAGAGGTAGATGTGTTTTTGGAATTTTCTTGCTTTCACCATAATCTAGCAGACGTTGGCAATTTGATCTCTGGTGTCTCTGCTTTTTCTAAAAGTAGCTTGTACATCTGGAGGTTCTCAGTTCACATGTTGCTGAAGCCTAGTTTGAACGATTTTGAGCATAACCTTGCTAGCAAGTGAAATGAGCACAATTGCATGGTAGTCTGAACATTTCTTAGCATTGCCCTTCTTTGGGATTGGAAGGAAACCTCATCTTTTCCAGTCCTATGGGCACTGCTGAGTTTTCCAAATTTGTTGGCATATTGACTGCAGCACTTTAACAGCATCATTTTTAGCATTTCAAATAGTTCCGCTGGAATTCTGTCACCTCCACTAGCTTTGTTCCTAGTGATGCTTTCTAAGACCCACTTGACTTAACACTCCAGGATGTCTGGCTCAAGGTGAGTAACTGCACCATTGTGGTCATCTGAGTCACTAAGACCTTTTAGTATATTTCTTCTGTGTATACTTGCCACCTCTTCTTAATCTCTTCTGCTTTTATTAAGTCCTTATTGTTTCTGTTCTTTATTGTGCCCATCCTTGAATGAAATCCTCTCTTGATATCTCAATTTTCTTGAAGAGATTTCTGGTCTTTCCCATTCAATTGTTTTCTTCTACTTCTTTGCACTGTTCAAGGAAGAATTCCTTCTTATCTCTCTGCTATTGTCTGGAACTCTGCATTCTTCTGTTACTTTACCCCTTGCCTTTTGCTTCTCCCCTTTCCTCAGGTACTTGTAAGTCTTTTCAGACAACCACTTTGCCTTTTTGCATTTTTTTATCTTTGGGATGGTTTTGACCACTACCTCCTATAAATTGTTGCAAACTCTTGACAAAACTCTGTTAGCCTTTGCCCTTCATTTTGTACTCCAAGGCCAACCTTGCCTGTTATTCTGGGTATCTCTTGACTTCCTGCATTTGCATTCCAGTCCCCTATGATGAAAAAGATATCTTTTTTTGGTGTTAGTTCTAGAAGATACTGTAGGTCTTCATAGAACCATTCAACTTCAGCTTCTTCAGCAATAGTGGTTGAGGCATAGACTTGGATTACTGTGTTGTTGAATGGTTTGCCTTGGAAACAAACAGAGATCATTCTATCATTTTTGAGATTGCACCCAAATACTGCATTTCAGACTCTCTCTCTCTCTCTTTTTTAAACTCTGAGGGCTACTCCATTTCTTAGAAGAGATTCTTGCCCACATTAGTATATATAGTAGTCATCTGAATTAAATTCACCCATATCCATCCATTTTAGTTCACTGACTCCTAGATCTATAGGGCCCAATAACATAAGCCACTAGGCGCTGAGCACTTGAGATGTGGTTAATGCAAATAGGGAACTGAATTTTTACTTTTATTACTGTTAATTAAACCAGATTTAAAGGAACAGAGTTACAAAATGGTTGCGTAAGTTTCTTTTTCTTACCAATATCACTCTGCATATGAACAAGATTAATTTTAGTACCAAGGGAAGGAAACACTGATTTGTGACCTGATTACACTGTAAGGAAATTTAATGTTGACACAGAAACTTTTATAATACAACAGATCAATAAAAATGCTTTTATACATTTTCTAACTAAGCAATATACAGAAAATTTTGATATAATCAACATTATATTTACTGGTTGTAAAACTACATAATTTTGTTGATATTGATAAAATATTTGCGTTTCATTTTTGATGTTAATAATCCTGAGTAGATTCATCAATGAGGGAATTTTTTTTTTTCCTCACTAGTTTTCTCTCCTATGTAAGTATATGAAATAATAAAGTCTTAACACTTTCTTCCTAGAAACAGACAGACAGAATAGTGAGAGAATATATCTGATGTTTGAGCCTCCTGGAGAGATTGCTTTGAAACCTGACAAATGTCCTCATATATTCAAGGTCTGTAACAATGGTAAGAGAGTACTGAGGAAGCATGAATATGTAGAGAAAACCAAAAGTTCAGTTCAGTTCAGTTCAGTCGCTCAATCGTGTCCTACTCTTTGTGACCCCCTGAATCGCAGCACGCCAGGCCTCCCTGTCCATCACCAACTCCCAGAGTTCACTCAGTCCATCGAGTCGGTGATGCCATCCAGCCATCTCATCCTCTGTCGTCCCCTTCTCCTCCTGCCCCCAATCCCTCCCAGCATCAAAGTCTTTTCCAGTGAGTCAACTCTTCACATGAGGTAGCCAAAGTACTGGAGCTTCAGCTTTAGCATCATTCCTTCCAAAGAAATCCCAGGGCCAGTCTCCTTCAGAATGGACTGGTTGGATCTCCTTGCAGTCCAAGGGACTCTCAAGAGTCTTCTCCAACACCACAGTTCAAAATCATCAGTTCTTCAGCACTCAGCCTTCTTCACAGTCCAACTCTCACATCCATACATGACTACTGGAAAAACGATAGCCTTGACAGTTAGCATGTAAAATAAAATGTTTTCTAAGTAAATCAATACAATTTTTACCATACAATTTCACATTAAAGTTATAATATTTAAACTTGTTTTTTTCTGAGTTCCCACTGATAACCATAACATTGCCATCTAATTTACAGCTTTTGTTTTATTCCATTTTAACAATGGTCCTTCAAAGGAAGGAACCCAAATCCAAAATATTATACACATAAAACTGGGATTATTTNAAATCAATACAATTTTTACCATACAATTTCACATTAAAGTTATAATATTTAAACTTGTTTTTTTCTGAGTTCCCACTGATAACCATAACATTGCCATCTAATTTACAGCTTTTGTTTTATTCCATTTTAACAATGGTCCTTCAAAGGAAGGAACCCAAATCCAAAATATTATACACATAAAACTGGGATTATTTAAAAAGCCATTGCTTTGAGAACATAATAGGCAATACTACCAAACTGAATATTTCTAGTGAGGAATCCATAGCCTCACACTTCTGCTCTTTTCTGACTTTTTTTTTTTGGTAGAAATATGGTCACATTTATTTCTATCAAGACATCACTATCTGTCTTTGAGTTGCTGTGGATTCAGTTTTTGTCCTTCTATTGGCTCTCTTTATCATGGTTTTAATGTATTCTCTTACTAATATGGTTCTCTGATTTGCTTTTGCTTCTCCTGTCCATTTTCATATGAAAGGATTTACAGAAGGTCTAGTTTCTCAGCAATGCTTCCATAAGAAATATCCCTCAAACATGTGGTCAAGCCCTCTACAGATGACATTGCTTAATTCTTGCCTTTGAGGGTCACTGTTCATCAATGATGCAAATACCAGGAAATGCAGAAATAAACTATATTTTTGAATTTAAGTCATAATTTCATCATTTAACTCTTCTTTGTGGTAACTATTCCCAAACAAAAATGGAGAGCATTCCCAAATTTAATCTGGAACTACCTTAAGCAAAATGTAATAGTAAGTTTCAGGCACAGTAACAGAGACACATCCAGTATATTTAGACATTTTCTTTTACTTCTGCTAGTTAGAATGGAAGACCTCAAAACAGACCCTCTATGCAAAGGGATTTACTCCTGATAAGTTTTCTTTTCTTGTCGTCTCTTCGAAAAGACAGAGAGCATTCCTGCAAAAAAGCTAAGTCGGTAACAAAATGAAAGCAAGGCTGAAAAGAAGCTAAACAAATTTACCTCTCATTGGAGATCACACATACATGAAGACAGTGAAAGAAGTTTAGATCTATAGAGGAAACCAACAGGTTTAATGATTTCACTTTGAACATGAGGAAAAGAAGACCCAGGATTCTTCAATAATAATCAGAAATTTCAGATCCAACTATTGCCGTGTCCCAAACTTATTCCCTTTTGTCTTTAAGTTGGGAATCAGAATTGATGGCTCAAAGGCTCTCAGAGATACCCAGGGTTCTACAGCCTGACTGCATATCACAACTCCTTGGGGATCTTTTACTCTTTGTTTAAAATTTGTTTTACCACTTGGCTGTGCCATGTGGCACGTGGAATCCTAGTTCCCAGACTAGGCATTGCACCTGTGCCCTCTGCATTGAAAATACAGATCCCCAACCACTGAACCACAAGGCAAGTCCCTTGAAGATCTTTTAAAATTAAAATTAACTATGTCCCTGCTCCTTGAAATTGTTATTGTAGAATGAGATGGATATATCCAAATTTTCCAAAAACCTTCTGTGTTTCTCTAAAGCTCAGCCATAGTTGAAATCCATTTCAAAGGGACCTAAAGACACTTTTCATGAAGATGGTCACCACTTTAGAATTAGTAATCGGTTAGCCCAAGTTTGATAGTATTTTAAATTTTTGTAGTCTTTAATATACAACATATTTTTGGATCCCATTAATTCATCTAGATATACTGGGTTTTACTTTAAAAAAAATCTCCATCCAAAGTCCATTACCTGCCTGACTCATTATTTATAACATCAGATTGTTACACGATGTGCGAAGATCAAATTATTTATCAGCTGAGAAACTTCCATGATGACTGAGACAGGAAAGAGAAACCTCACAGACACAACCTTCTCCCTCTGTCCATAAGCGACACTCCCTCTTCTTTAACAGATTACAAAGATATATCAAAACAATTTGCCAATAAAGATATGGCATATGGCCAACTTATATTGAGAAACTAAATATGGCTGATAAAATTATTCCCCAACCTTGAAACCTTTACAGACTGTTGAACACTAAAAGAGGTCAATATTTCTTTAAAATAGCTAACAACAGTAAGTAAAGTTAATAAACCTTCCATCAGCTCTCAAGGAAAAATAAATCTTTTTTTTTCAATTCACCTCAAGGGATAATTTAATTGTATTTCCATTGAAGCTGTCCTTTCTGGGGTTATCATATCTGGAAGAAACTAGACATAAAGCCTGAACTAGGCATCTTCTGGGAGCTCTAAAATAAATGAACATGGGTATAGGAATCAATGAGATTTCTTTCCTGATACATACTCTTCTCCAAAAAGAACAAAATAGTGCACTTATATGCCATCACTTCATGGGAAATAGATGGGGAAACAGTGTCAGAATTTATTTTTTGGGGGTTCCAAAATCATTGGACATGGTGACTGTAGCCATGAAATTAAAAGACGCTTACTCCTTGGAAGAAAAGTTATGACCAACCTAAATAACATATTGAAATACTGGATGCTTGGGGCTGGTGCACTGGGACGACCCAGAGGGATGGTACGGGGATGGTACGGTTTCAGGATGGGGAACACGTGTATACCTGTGGCAGGTACATGTTGATGCATGGCAAAATGAATACAATATTGTAAAGTAATTAACCTCCATTAAAATAAATTTATATTAAAAAAAAAGAAAAGCAGAGACATTGCTTTGCTAACAAAGGTCCATCTAGTCAAGGCGTTGGTTTTTCCATTGGTCATGTACGGATGTGAGAATTGGACTGTGAAGAAAGCTGAGTGCTGAAGAATGGATGCTTTCGAGCTGTGATGTTGGAGAAGACTCTTGAGAGTCTCTTGGACTGCAAGGAGATCCAACCAGTCCATTCTGAAGGAGATTGGCCCTGGGATTTCTTTGGAAGGAATGATGCTAAAGCTGAAGCTCCAGTACTTTGGCCANAGCCAACTTTTTCACTCTCCTCTTTCACTTTCATCAAGAGGCTCTTTAGTTCCTCTTCACTTTCTGCCATAGGGGTGGTGTCATCTGCATATCTGAGGTTATTGATATTTCTCCTGGCAATCTTGATTCCAGCTTGTGTTTCTTCCAGTCCAGCATTTCTCATGATGGAAATAATGGAATAGGATTCTTCTCTTTATGCATTTCTGAAATAATTTATCCAGGTGAATAAGTCCATGGGTAACTACCTTTTACTCTATTTGATTTTCTAAATAACATATAAAGGCAAAGATATTTTGGAAAAAAAAATATATGTATATTAGCTTTATCTCTATTGCATTATTTTAAAAAGGAACAATTCTTTTTTTTTTTTGGTATAGATCTGGCTGTCTTTATCATTTTATTGACTCTGTTCCACAATATCCATTAAATTATTAATTTTATCTGAAAGTAAAAGAGCATATTTGTTAAGCTAACATCGAAACAAAGATTGAGATTAAGTGAAAATATTGGAAAGAGTTAGTTGCTCAGTCGTGTCTGACTCTTTGTGATCCTAAGGACTGTAGCCTTCCTGGCTCCTGTGTTTATGGGATTTCCCAAGCAAGAATACTGGAGTGGGTTGCCATTTCCTTCTCCAGGGGATCTTCTTAACCCAGGGATAGAACCTGGGTCTCCTGCATTGCAGGCAGAGTCTTTACATCTGAGCCACCAGGGAAGCCAAGCTGACTTTAAAAATGAAGTTACTTATAACAATTTGAGAAAATACAGATGTACAATATTTTGGAAGAGAAAATTACACTTAAGTATGTGGTGCATGCATGCTCAGTCATGTCTGACTCTTAAGACACCGTGAACTGTAGTCTGCCAGGCTTCTCTGCCTATGAGACTTTCTAGGCCTGAATACTGGAGTGGGTTGCCACTTCCTTCTCCAGTGGATCTTCCCAACCCAGGGATCAAACCCATATCTCCTGCATTGCTGGCAAATTTGTTACCACTGAGGCATCTGGGAAGCCCCTAAGTATGTAGAAAGCATGAAAAAAATTTTTAAAAATCATTTCCACATAGGTTCAAATATAGCATCTTTTTTGCAGAGAATATGAATTAGTCCTCCAAATATTTTTAAAACATCTAAAAATAGGCTGGGATCCTTGTTAGTAATGACTGAAGTAAGCCAACCTCTGCTTTAGCTGTCATGAAAATTATTAAAGAATAATGTCCCAGTTTGAGACCCTATGTTTTAATACTAGCAAAGAACAGCAGTCATATGTAAAGACTTAATAGAAAAAATAATAGCTAGTTATAGTAATCTTGGTGACAAAGTAAGAAAACACATATAGATGAATCCAAAATACAGGTTAAATAAAATAATTTTCTTGATCAAAAAACATATACTTAAATAAAAACACAAAGAATTCAACTAATTATCATTTGTAGGAATTTGTCATTTCAGAAAATCTGTACTTAAATAAAGCTAGCTTCATTTTTTCATAGTTAAATCCAATATTGACCTTAATGTGCTAGTTAATTTAGTGGCAGAAACTTAATCTTATCAGCGCAAATAAATCAGTGAATTCTGAGTTTTTCTTCAGTGAATGACATATTTCCTATTCTTCCTTTTTATTTCCTTGCACTTGAAGTGCTGGGTAATTTGAACAGAGAAGGGCAACAGACAATCATCATATTCTTTCACTGCTAGCTTTTGACTGACATTTCTGTGTAACCCTTTTGTGGCCATAAAGGTCACTGTGCCTCCTGCCAATCCCAGAAATGACCCTTCTTAGATCCCCTGGCCCTCTCACAGATGCTTCCATACTTCTTTAGCAGAAAGCTTTAGATAGTCTTCTATGGTCGTCTAGGTCATAAGCAACCTGTGAGGTATCTCAGACCATTTCTATCTCACACTGACCCAGGGATGTATTGTTAGCTTTCTGTTGATACAGAGGAACCTAGCGGAAGGTGCCTCCCGAGTTTTACACTGAAGGAGAAGCATCTGTCTTGTTGTTATTATTGTTTCAGATTTTCCATAAATAGATTCTAAAATTTAACTAGGATTCTAGCTTTTCCAAGTTGCAGATTAGTGGGTTGGTTTGGTAAAATAATATCTTCCCTCAGGGACAACAATACCTTTCTTTAAATCAACATTTTGCCCCTCCCCTGTTAATGCCCACTATTTAATTTCTTTCACTGAAATAAATTAGAATCTTACACCATTTTTCCAAATATTTATTTTTATGCCATAAACTTAATATCCTTCAGATATTTTCTTTTCTAATAATCAGATGGCAGAATACAAAGATTCAAATCCTCCTCCACTCTCCCAAAATCAAAAGATGATTAGCGACTTTCTCTCAGTTATATGCAAAAAAAAAAAAAAAAAAATATATTATGAACAAGTGTGTTTTTCTCAGAAATGCAAGCTTAAAAAATTTTTGAATTTCAACTATATAATTGAACAGCATTAAGAAAAAAATGCAAGACTTGTCTCATTAGAGACAGAAAAGGCAATGGAAAAATCCAGCATTCACTTATGAAAAGAAGAAACGAAGTCTTAACAGATTTGGATTAGAAGGAAGTTCCCTCAGTCTAAAAATGGACATTTAAAAGATGCTATAGCTAACTTATTCAATAATTGGTAAATTATTGAACCATTTAAATCAATTGAAGTTAGGCATTAATCAAGGATATCAACTCTTCACTTCCCTATCCAACATTATAGAGATCTTTTTTTTTTAAGTTTAAATTTTTATTTTTTTAGTTTGTTTTGCTTTACAATACTGTATTCATTTTGCCGTACATTGACATGAATCAGCCACAGGTGTACCTGAGTTTATAGAGATCTTAGTACAGTGAGAAAAAGGAAAAAAATATATAAACTTGGAAAATATTGATCTGTTTTCATTCAACATAATAGTTCACAAGAAATCTTTAAGGTTTATGGAGTTTGAGGTCAAAACTTAAAAAACATTAATATCTCTGTATTATTAGCAATATACAATTGAAATATAAAATTAAAAAAATATTTTTACCTTGACAGCAAAGTCATAGAAAGTCATATGCTCAGCCAGATTTACCAAAATGTAAACAACCTTACTGAGAGAAATTTAGAACAAAAATATGTTAATGGTTTGAAAGAACATTCTTCATATGTCAGTTTCTTCAAATTGATTTATAGATTCAATTCAATTCCAGTGATAACAACAGGCTACTTTGTAGAAATTGAGAAGCTGAATCCCAAATTTACACATTTGGGAGGGCACTGATTTTGGATGACGTGCTAGGATCATTCCTTGGGGTCACTGTAAGTACATATTTTACCCTTTTGTTTTTTTGCAGACAGAATATGACACCAGGTGATATGAAGAAAGAAATAGTGTGTGTATACTTAAGGAAATCCCTTTAAGACTTTACAAGACTACCAATTCAAAGACATATTTTCTTTTATTTCTAAACTGGATCAACTTAATTATGATTTGACAGTGTAGTAACCCCAAAGTTACTTACAAATATCTTCCCTATATTTTCTGGTTCTAAATAAGGTTATATAGAATGTGATTACAACTCATACAAACTGTTAAAATTAAGAAAGCAAATGTTCCTATGGTCAGAGTACTTTGGGGTTAAAAAAAAATCTTCAACATTTGAGAGTTTATATTTGATAGGCTATTAATTTTTAAAATTTCCTTAATATTTGAACATAGATATTGTTCAAAAAGGTGCTTAAAATGAGAGGTAATGCTACATTTTGAAAGATAATCAAAAGTTAATAAAATTTATTCTAAATGTGGTGGTTTAGTTGCTAAGTCATGTTTGGCATCGCTGTGGACTGTAGCCCACCAGGCTCCTCTGTCCATGGGATTTTCTAGGTAAGAGTGCCACAGTGGGTTGCCATTTCCTTCTCCATATTCTAAAAATTTAAACTTAAATTAGCAGAACATTACAACTCAACTATATTTCAATAAAAATAGAGAATAGTAACATTTAAAAATTATTTTTAAAAATATAAATTTATTTCTTTTAATTGGAGGCTAATTACTTTACAACATTGTATATGTTTTGCCATACATCAACATGAATCTGCCACGAGTGTACACGTGTTCTGCATCCTGAATCCCCCTCCCTCCCCCCCTCCCTGTATCATCCCTCTCGGTCGTCCCAGTGCACCAGCCCCAAGCATCCTGTATCCTGCATCAAACCTGGACTGGCAATTCATTTCATATATGATACTATACATGTTTCAATGCCAGTCTCCCAAATCATCCCACCCTCTCCCACAGAGTCCAAAAGACTGTTCTATAAATCTGTGTCTCTTTTGCTGTCTCACATACAGGGTTATTGTTACCATCTTTCTAAATTCCATATAGAATACATATTGGTATTCCATTAGTATACTGTATTGGTATTTTTCTTTCTGGCTTACTTCACTCTGTATAAAAAAAAATTAACTGAGCACCTACTAATGCTCACATATAGTTTTAGATCCTGGGCTTCAGCTAGTGGAGGGTGTTTCACTGAAGGAGATGAACCTTATTTATTCTTTAATTCAAGATTTTAACTCATTTGCCAAGTAGAGCCATTCTTCCAGATAACTTATTCAAACCATACTTGAGAGATGATATGGGGAAGGTGGTGGGAGGGGGGTTCAGGGTTGGGAACTCATGTACACCTGTGGTGGTTTCATGTCAGTGTATGGCAAAACCAATACAGTATTGTAAAGTAAAAAAAAAATAATAAAATAAAAATAAAAGTATATTTAGTCATAAGGTTAATCATAAACTAATATGGGACTGTGAAGAAGGCTGAGCGCCGAAGAATTGATGCTTTTGAACTGTGGTGTTGGAGAAGACTTTTGAGAGACCCTTGGACTGCAAAGAGATCCAACCAGTCCATTCTAAAGGAGATTGGTCCTGGGTGTTCTTTGGAAGGAATGATGCTGAAGCTGAAGCTCCAGTACTTTGGCCACCTGATGCGAAGAGCTGACTCATTGGAAAAGACTCTGATGCTGGGAGGGGTTGGGGGCAGGAGGAGAAGGAGATGACCGGGGATGAGATGGCTGGATGGCATCACTGACTTGATGGGTGTGAGTCTGAGTGAACTCCAGGAGTGGGTGATGGACAGGAAGGCCTGGCGTGCTGCAATTCATGGGGTCGCAAAGAGTCGGACACGACTGAGTGACTGAACTGAATTGAACTGCACTGTACTGAATGTGGGATAGAAATGCAGACCATGTGAGGCAATACAAATATATTCCCCCAAATGAAAATATATTTTGGAAAAAGTTCATGCTGTCTTCTCTCTCTGAATTTCACTTAAAACTAGTAACATCTCTGTATTTTCAATATTTTCAACTATTTCAAGGTATAGGTTTAATATTTATCCAACTAACTGGAGGAATGTCTTAAAAAATGTGTTTATTTTTTATTGTATTCGATGATCATGACACTGAAAGATTAGAACTGAACAACAGCATCCTGCTAATCTAAAACCATAAGGATAATTTTGGTCAGGAAAATCTGGTTGGTTACTCAGGCTCAGAAAACAGCATTTTTACCACAAAAATCCATGAAGGTATTCTTTAAACAAATAACATGTATAGTTTCATTCAGGTTTTTCAATATTTTCCATAATTTGAGAAAATACATGTCTAATAAAAATATGTGTGTAAATATGGAGTTTAATTTCATATTGAACTGCATCACTGACTTTGAATGTTCATGTGATCACCTGCTCAGGAATTTCTGGTTATCTCATTTCAGAGATTTTGACCTGTGAAACTTATTAGACAAAGCTGAGTCATGTGGCTCAAAGTGGCAGCATTAATTAATGTTCTCATAATGATCATTGGCTTGATCACATTCACAATTTAAGAAGTCTTGTGTTAGCTTTTACCAATGCGTTTAGAGCTATAACAGTGGCAGTTACTGTGCAATGTTTGATTAGTCCTTTCTAACAAGCTCACTTTTTCCTTTTATTTTTATTTTTTTAAGATTTCCATTAGACATTTGGGATTTCTTCCAGTAACAAAAGGCAAAACATTGTAAAGGTAATAAAGATAAACAAATGTATTCTTTACCATTGTATCCATGTCTTATATCAGCCACATTTTCTATTATTAATTACTGATTACATAAACAATATTACACATACACTTAACTACATGTTTAACTAATCAAAACACTAAATACATAAAGAAATTTTAGTGTCGTCCATCAAGTACAAAGTGTCAGACACTCTTTCAGGTACTTAATACGTAGTATGTCTAATTCTCACAGTGACTCTACAAGGTTAATGAGAAATCTCATTATATGTAAGAAAAATGCTTAAGCAGTTAATAGAAGCTTGAGTCTACACAGCTAACATGGGGAAAAAGCCCCAGTGAAAACCAAATCTTTTGGCCTCAAATCTTGTTCT
This sequence comes from Neotragus moschatus, assembly GCA_006410615.1. NCBI lineage: Eukaryota > Metazoa > Chordata > Mammalia > Artiodactyla > Bovidae > Neotragus > Neotragus moschatus. The sequence goes on along the minus strand of SJYA01001051.1, from coordinate 419,548 downwards.
CACCCTTCTGGTATGTTGCTATCAGGTGCTATCAGGTCAAAAAGTAACTGATTAACTGTTTTATGTGTTTTGTTTTACTGAGAACAAGGTTTCCAAAGTCCAGTATATGTTCACAGAAATTAGAAGCCAAATTTTGATTTTGCATAATGATGAAAGGACACTAAACAAGGCACTCTTTTCCTTGGCAGTATGAAAATTAGTCATTCCTACTGTGATCCCCCAGATTGGTAGCCTTCTTCTATCTTCCCTGATAGCTCAGTTGGTAAAGATCCGCCTGCAATGAAGGAGACCCCGGTTTGCTTCCAGCGTTGGGAAGAGCCACTGGAGAAGGGATAGATAGGCTAAGCCCTCCAGGATTCTTGGGCTTCCCTTGTGGCTCAGCTGGTAAAGAATTCGCTGGCGATGGGGGAGACCTGGGTTAATCCCTGGGTTGGGAAGATCCTCTGGAGGAGGGAAAGACTATCCACTCCAGTATTCTGGCCTGGAGAATCCCATGGACTATACAGTCCATGGGGCTGCAGAGCCAGACATGACTGAGTTTCACTTTCTATTTTTTTATTTACAACTCCATTTCATAAAACCAACACACACCCTACCCACTCCCAAAATGACCTTCATAAGAAATGTATATTAACAAATGCATTTTCCCTTTTCCTGTCTTCTAAACTTTCTACTCAGTTGCTTCTGTTTTGAAATCTGCTAACAAGGTTTGGGCCTTCTGTGATGGAGGGTTGGTAGAAGAGCGAGAGGAAAAGAAATAACAGAAAGTGCTGGTGTATTCTATAGAGAAAAGTTGAGCAAGCAAAGGAAGAGCTAGACATTCTTAGCGACAGAATGTATGAAGGCAGATGAAGGTCAAGGGGTGAGATGAAAGCTTGAGTTGCCTGTGAGAACCCAGTCTGGAACAAAGATTTTCTGGGTACTGGACAGTGAAAATCATAGATACTTGGAAGGAGAAAGAATTTGTGAGTTAAGAAACAAGATTAAAAGCAAAAAGTTTTTATTTTGGATAGGGGTATAGTGAAAGTGAAGTCGTTCAGTAGTGTCTGACTCTTTGTAGCCCCACGGACTGTAGCCTACCAGGCTCCTCTGTCCATGGGATTTTCCAGGCAAGAATACTGGAGTGGTATGCCACGTATAGGGGTATAGCTAAGCCGATTAACAATGTTCAGATGAACAGCAAAGGCACACAGCCACACATATACATATACATATTCATGTATCCATTCTCCCCCAAACTCGCTGCCCATTCAGGCTGCCACATAACACTGAGCAGAATTCCATGTGTGATACAGTAAGTCTTTGTTGGTTATACATATAAAATACAGCAGTGTGTACATGTCCATCCCACACTCCCTAACTATCCCTTCCCCCAGTCCTTCACCCTGGCATCCATAAGTTGATTCTCTAAGTCTGTGAGTCTGTTTCTGAGACAGAGATTTTTTATAAGTTCCATGGATTATACGTTTGGTTCTCTCAGTCACAAAGCTCTTGCATAACTCTTTTATGGGTCGAGAAATTGTCCATTTTCCCAGTGGCAATGCTTACTCTGTCTTTGCATACCTGAAACTGTCAACCATGACTCAAAGAGACTGGCTAGCGAGTATACTTTGTAATATCTCTGTTAGAGTACAGAGGATGCCTACATCTCAAATCCTAAAGAGGAGAAAAAGAATTGTATCTGGTTATCATTATCATCAATACCCTAGCATATAAAAGATGGAGATGAGTTACCTTACTGACTGAGGAGGCAGCAGTGAAAAAAATCTTTTTGACTATCCTAAATCAGTGCTATAGGTGGAAAGTAACAGAATTTTTTGAATCACTGCTCAGATTTCTATAACTGTTTGAGTGATCAGCAGAGAGCTAAAATACCTGTGCAGGTTAGATCTGATACTCAGTTACTATCTGATAAAATTAAGAAATTAAATATTACTATAAACAGAGCCCTTTGGAGTAAAAACATTTTTCAACATTTTGAAAGTTTTTATTTTATCTGATGAATTGTTGTTATTTTGTCATTTCCTATGTAACATTTCAACAAAGGATATTCTCAGGAAATGATGCTCAGTATGAGAAAACAAAATGATATTTTGAAAGACAACTAATAATACATTAATAATATGTATTAATTTTACTAAATTATGATACTTTATTACACATTTCTCTGTAGGGGATTCCACCATTTTATTTACTGACTTGTCTTAAAAATACTTATGAATGTATATGACAGCAAAGGGAATATCTCCTGATCTATAATTTAAAAAAAAATCAAATAATCCCTTTAATCCTTACCATAGTATATTTTGTTAACTCATTTGAACTCAAAGTCATTAACTGGCGATCTTGATTCAGAACGGTAGCCTTAGATAGAACGCCTGACACAGAGCACTTGGAGGGCAGGAGCAGCACTGTCCTTGGAATAACCCAAGCGGTCCAAGTGCAGACGTGGCAGAGATGGAGCGTTCGCTTCGTCTCATCTAGTATGGCCTATTCATTCACTGTCGTACAAGTGATGACCAAAACATAATCTTCAGTTGTTTTCAGAGCAAACACAAAGAAATATATTTTGAAGCACTGAATAAAATGGGAATGCCGCATTAGCCTCATTTTCAAGGCTAGTAAGAGTAAAATATCATAAAATCTTTCATAGAGCACTCCAAAAAACACAAGCTTTATGAAAACGGTTGATAACAATAATTTTCGTTTGGCTGAAAGGAATATAAAGTTCACCAAACAAAGCTATGCTTTTAGTGCCTTAAAATAAGATGAACACTCCGGTTCACTGGATGTCCTATATTCAGCAAATTAATTGGGACAAACCACTTCAGGGAAAAAAAAAAGTATGCTGAACATTATTTTATTTCCTTTTAGTTATGCTTCAAAGACATACTGATAAAAAGGTTTTCTAAAAGCAAGGTGGTTAATTACTAGGGTTGTTCTGCTCTGAGATCACATTTAAACTGCAATTACTCTAAAAGCAAGATTATAGCTACTACAGTTGCCCAGTTCTAAACCTGTATCAGCAGGAAGGTTTTATGAGTATTAAATGGATTGTGACTTCACTCTTTTCTCTAATTATTTTGTTTATTGGGAATGGAAGGTAATCATCATAAAATTAAATATCTAATCACAGAGGCTCAACTGACAATTGGCTAATAAGCTATTTTGTAGACTAAAACAATCTTAAAAATGTACTTGGTCCTAAAAAAATAAATGTCTCTGTTGTATCTCTCACACTTTATTGCCATTTTAGCAGAACAAGATTGTATCTTTAAAAAATAAGAGAGGAGAAAATACAGTTATAGTAGGTCTGTTTTCAAGGAGCTCATGATGTCCTCTGACAGACCACACTGCACTGATTTCATGGGAAATTTCTTTCGCCTGACTGGACGTATAATGAAGTTCTTACTCCCAAATTCAAATTTTGCAGTATTTTCTTTACGATATGCAACATGGTAGGACATGTAGGAAAAAATTGTCACATTAAGAAAAGGTCAGGAATCTATCTCTCTTTTACATTATAAAACAGAAAAATGTCAAGGAGAGCACACTAACACTTCCACATCAGTAGGAAAGTCTTACCTAACTTAGACTCCACAATTCTGGATTATTTTTACTGTGTTTTAATGTTAATTATAATTTTGAGTTTATTTATACCTATTGTATGTTTGGTGGAAATGTTCTGTTAAATGATCTACAATTATACTTTTCTTTGCAACATGGTCAGTTATGTCATATTTATACCACAAAAAGTGACAAATAGTACAAATTAAGGCTTGGTTCATTGTCTTGGATGTCCAGACTTTTAAAAGTGACAATAACAAAATTAAACTTAAAAGTATATCCTGTCTGTAACTAGTGCCTTGTTTAGCACAAAGCTTTTAAGAAAATGTTCTTCCAACATTAAAAAATAAAAACAAAAAACTATTATTTAATTCAGTAAAGAAGCTGTTTCTATCATAGACAGAAGAGTGAAGTTGGGACATGTGCTTTTCCTTACACTTCCGTCTTAAAAATATCAATAGACATTATTATTAGAAATACACCTGTTCATCATTTGCAATAATAGTTTGGCTCTAGATACAATAGTATGGTAAAAAGTAATGATGGAGAAGGCAATGGCAACCCACTCCAGTACTCTTGGCTGGAAAATCCCATGGATGGAGGAGCCTAGTAGGCTGCAGTCCATGGGTTCACTAAGAGTCAGACACAACTTAGTGACTTCACTTTCACTTTCACTTTCATGCATTGGAGAAGGAAATGGCAACCCACTCCAGTATTCTTGCCTGGAGAATCCCAGGGATGGCAGAACCGGGTGGGCTACCATCTCTGCGGTCGCACAGAGTCAGACACGACTGAAGCAACTTGGCAGCAGCAGCAGCAGCAATGACAGCATTTAATAAGAAAAAATTGGGTTTGGGGAATTTATTGTTTTGTATAGCTTAGTATTAAAATTTAGTGTTACTTAAAATTATCTTCTAAATTTATTATATATCAAAGTCTAAAACATAAATTATATATAAATATATAGATTATATATGTATACATATGTTTTTAAAAGGTGATTGTTGAACATTTAGCAGCACACTNAGCAATGACAGCATTTAATAAGAAAAAATTGGGTTTGGGGAATTTATTGTTTTGTATAGCTTAGTATTAAAATTTAGTGTTACTTAAAATTATCTTCTAAATTTATTATATATCAAAGTCTAAAACATAAATTATATATAAATATATAGATTATATATGTATACATATGTTTTTAAAAGGTGATTGTTGAACATTTAGCAGCACACTGCTAATTCAAACATACTGTATCAATAATTATGTAAGATATAAAAATATAGAAACCTTATTTAAAAGACAAAGATGGCCACAGTTGATTGAAAATAAGGCAGAGCTTACTATACAGTTCTTCTAAGAGATTCATCTTACACAGTTATACAAAAAATATTGAAAGTAAAAATATGTTCAAAAAACATAATATGCAATTCTTAAAGTATTATAATATCAGATGGAACAGATTTGAATGAAAAAAGTACTATTTGAGAAAAAGAGGAGATTTTCATAATATGAAAATAGTCCTGCTTCCTGAATTTAAATGTACAATTAAATGCAACAAACAATACACTCATAAAATACAAAAGAAAAAAATGATGACACTAAAACGAGAACTATACTATCCTCAAAAATAAGAGACTATTTTAAGACACTGTTCTCAAAAACTGATAATGAAAATTCAGAAAAAATTCAGTAAGAATATAAGAGATGTTAACAATAGCATGCGCAGAACTGGCACGATGGCTGTATAGTTAACAGAAAATTTATCAGTAGTAGAAAAAACACTATATAGATACACAAGCGACTTTTACCATAATATACTATAGTCTAAGCAAAAAAACAAGTCTCATTGAAAGTAAAAGGATGAAAACTTATGTATAGGACATATTCTCTGGGAAAAAAAGAATTAATATATAGATTCAAAAAATATTTCTAGAGTATGATCGTATGCTTGGAAATTTAAAGAACAATACAATTGGAAATAAGTCAGTGGTCAAAAAATAAAATGGAAATAAATTTTGTTGCTAGTCTNTTGTTTTCCTCTCTTTCTTTGCATTGATCACTGAGGAAGGCTTTATTATCTCTCCAAAATCCAGCAAAGGCAGGATTCTGCATGCATTTTCACTTGGGCATGTTTCTGTGAGTACTTGGGAAAGCCCAATGTGGGACTCTACTAGGCAGTTTTCTTGATGTAGGAGATCCTACCAGAACTTGTCTCCATGCCTTTCTCAGTCCTATCCAAACTGACAACTCCTTCCAAGAACTGGCCTCCTTTCTTCCAGCCATTTCACAGTACTGTTTAGGGAATGAGTACCATGATGATGATGGAGTGGTTCTAGCACCTTTTAAAGTAGCTTGCTACAAAAATGGTCGAGTCACTTATTAGAGACTATCCAAATTTTGGTTTCTAGGCACTATTTCTCTAACCTTGGACTTTAGCCACAATTCTGGTGCAGTTGAAGAAAACACCCTCTGACATAAACTATGATAAGTGTTAACACTTCCAAATTCTCCTGGCTGTATGTAGTGATTTTCCTTACTTTAACTAAAGTTCTGAGACTGCACATTGCCTGGTATTCTCCTTCTGCCCTACTCTATATAGTACATAAAATGCATCAAAACTATTTATTTCTTTAAAAAGACACTTCTAATAATGTCCCACATCCAGCCCTATGATTTGTGCATTATTACATACATTTTTTGTTTTAAGTTTTTCTGATATTGACTGATATTTATTCATCTTCCCTCAGCTCTCTTAGGGCCTTCCCTGGTGGCTCAGAAGTAAAGAATCTACAGATTCAATCCCTGGGTCTGGAAGATCCCTTAGAGAAAGAAATGGCAATCCACTCTAGCATTATTGTCTGGGAAATCCCATGGACAAAAGAGTCTGGCAGGCTACAGTCCATGGGGTTGCAAAAGAGTTGGACACAACTTAGGGACTAAACAGTAACAACAACTCTCTTCCCATCGTATTCGCTCTCTTAGGATGCTAAGTTGCTTCAGTTGTGTCCAACTCTTTGTGATCCTTTGGACTGTAGCCTGCCTAAGTTTCTCTGTCCACAGTTTTCTCCAGGCAAGAATACTGGATTGAGTTGCTATGCTCTCCTCCCAGGGATGACTGAAACTACATCTCTTAACTTCTCCTGCACTGGCATGGGGGTTCTTTACCATCACTGCCACTTGGGAAGCCAAGTTAAGCCACTCTATTAACATACATCTGTTATTTATTCATTAGTCAAAATTTATATAGTTCATCCCATGTACCATGTACTGGTTTAGAGAATATAAAATCAACAGTGAGCAAAACAGACACTTTCTCTATTTTTATGGTATTTTTCCCTTCAATTCTTAAGCCTGTTAACCTAACTTAGTGTGGGGAGTGTCTAAAGGAGTGCTAGTATTGGATAGCAAATGATAATAAAAAGATTTTTATCAGAGCATTAAAATGAGAAATTTACAGCAAGCATAATCCTTAATGTCCAAGGAGAAATGCAAATATAACTTCATTAACTGTATCTTTCATAACATTATTATTTAAATGGCTTATGACATTTAATTCTGAGCAAAAGGGAAAATCCAAGCTCATTAATAATTAGCACTTTCCTTTCAGTCGCTTATATGTACCAGACCAAAAGTTTATCTCTCTTGTACTTTGTAAACATAAAGTAATGAAGAATATTTCTGAAAGACTATGGACTTTCAGAAATGTCAAATCATTATCATAATGCTGTACTGTAGATAAAATTCAGAACTAGAATAAAGCAAAGCTATCCTTAATAAGAAACGGACACAATGGCAAAAGAGCAAGTATATAGAAGTGGTGTTTTCTAAAGAACAACAACAAAAAAGCAAAAACCGCCGACGCTATGAGCAACTGTGGAACACGTGGAAGCTTGTCGTTAGTCCAAATATAATGCAATCTAGAATATGTTAAACATAGTTAGGTAGATTAGAATTTTTATCCAGCTATATACCATGCAGAATTGTATTGCTTAAGGTATTGAAGTCTTAGCATCCTGTTTTAAAGACAGAAATTATTATATTTGCCTTATGCAATCTAAAGGGATTCTCTGAGGCTCCAATGCACAAATTTATGTAGAGTACCATGTGCTATAGGAAATATTGCAGTGCACAACATTATTATCAAGTATGTGTGGTTTCTTTTTCAGTTATTAAATAGAAAATACGAGCTAAACACTCATATGTTTGAGTTATTTACAATATTAGTTGGACATAACTGGTATAATTAAAATTGCTTAAAATAAGCAAATATTTATCTAAAAACATTCTGTGCTATATAAAGGAAGTTTAATAATCCTTTAATTACTGCAGAACAACCATATGGAAGTCATGGACCTTACCTCCTGACACATTTTAAAATTTTCCAGGAGCTACTATGTTTCTTTTTTTTTTCCTGCTAATATTCTTAATCAGTGTGCCTAGTTAATATGATATTTGCTTTATTGCTTCACTTTCATTTCCATGATTATCATTATAACAAACCTATGCTCTTAATTGTTGGCTATATTTATAAACATTAACTAATGCAGCAAACAAACTAAGAAAATAGACAAACAAAGAAAATCTCCTCAAAATTAGAATGGAGCAAATCCTCACTGTTAAACAAATAATGTCTTTTGATGTTTTCAGAAGGGGAAGGCAGTCTTTAAAAAGTGCAGCAAAATATGTGGAATACAGTTTTTCTGTGTGTTGAAGGGTGTTATTTATATAAAAAAAATGTTGGTGCTTTAATCATGTCACAGATTTAAGAGCTTTTTGAAATGTGTATATAGTGTACATATAACTGTAAGTATCATTAAAATTACCATTATTTTTACTAGTAAATATGCTAAGATAAGTAGGAAAATAATGTGCAAGTCTTTTACCCTCATTGACCATTAATTTCTCCATGCCAGCGTACTTCCACACAAATTATGGCATAGATATCATGTCTGAAAAAGCAAATAATTGAATCATCTAACTCATGTGTATATTATATAACAATTACTCATTGTCTAGGCAGTAGCAATCTACTAGTAGCCATGTAAAGAAAATCTTTTTCTTGCATAACATAAACTGTTGCTAAATTAGATAGAAAACTGGTCAGACAGATGAATAAGCAAAATGAATAAAAATTTAAAGTAGCTAATGCAAAACAATAAAATGATACGGAGAAGGAAGTTGGGGATAATCAAGCATAGGAAAACAATGGGTTACCTAGAGCAGGCTTTTTCAGAGAGATGACAGTTTAATGACAATATAGAAGAAGAATGAGAACAAACTATTGTTAACATCTGTGGAAAGAAAATTATACTCAAGGAAAACAGCAAGTGTAAAGCCCTGAGGTAGGAGCTTGCCTGGCTTGTTGGTAGACCAGGAAGTTGGCCACCATGGTTTGATCAGAATGAAGAGGGAAGAAAATTATAGGAGATGAAGTCAAATAAATAATAACAGGAACTTAGAAGACATACTTGTTTACAGATCATTTTAAGGATATTGGCTTTTACTTTAAGAGAGATGGGAAGCCACCAAAGGGTTTTCAGGCAAGAAATATCAGAATCTGCCATATTTTAGTAGATTCGCTTTGATTGCTGCATTGCGTATAGATTTCAGGGATGGAGAAGAAAGGCAACTTAGAAGTCTATCAGAATAACTCAGGAGAGAAATTTTACAAAGGGATTGGAGTGGTTATAGGAGGAGAAAAACAAAAAGACTATCATGAATTTAAAGTGAAGGAAATGCTTCCAGGAACAGCTGTAATAAACTGTCTCAAATGTTGATGAGCCAAAGAAGAGGGCAAAATATTGGCAATTAAGACTACCATCATATAGATCAACTGTGACTTTATCTAGAACAAATAGTTATGCAGAGTCAGTATTACCAAAAGTCAACTGAATAGATAAAACAATTAGCCACTATTTAGAGATATTATGGCTTCCCTGGTGGTGCTAGTGGTAAAGGTCACACTTGCCACTGAAGATAGACATAAGAGACAGGGGTTTGATCCCTTGGTCAGGAAAATCCCTTGGAGGAGGGCATGGCAACCTCAACATTCAAAAAACTAAGATCATGGCATCTGGTCCCATCACTTCATGGCAAATAGATGGGGAAACAGTGGAAATGGTGACAGACTTTATATTCTTGGGCTCCAAAATCACTGCAGATGGTGACTGCAGCCCTGAAATTAAAAGATCCTTGATCCTTGGAAGAAAAGCTATGGCCAACCCGGACAGCATATTAAAAACAGAGACATTACTGACAAAGGTCCACATAGTCAAAGCTATGGTTTTTCCACTAATCATGTGTGGATGTGAGAGTTGGACTATAAAGAAACCTGAGTGTCAAAGAACTGATGCTTTTGAGCTGTGGTGTTGGTGAAGATTCTTGAGAGTCCCTTCCACTGCAGTGAGATCCAACCAGTCAATCTTAAATGAAATATTCATTGGAAGAACGGATGCTGAGGCTGAAACTAANCACATAGTCAAAGCTATGGTTTTTCCACTAATCATGTGTGGATGTGAGAGTTGGACTATAAAGAAACCTGAGTGTCAAAGAACTGATGCTTTTGAGCTATGGTGTTGGTGAAGATTCTTGAGAGTCCCTTCCACTGCAGTGAGATCCAACCAGTCAATCTTAAATGAAATATTCATTGGAAGAACGGATGCTGAGGCTGAAACTAATACTTTGGGCACCTGATGCAAACAACTGACTCACTGGAAAAGACGCTGATGTTGGGAAAGATTGAAGGCAGGAGGAGAAGAGGCTGACAGAAGATGAGATGCTTGGATGGCGTCACCAACTTGATGGACATGAATATGTGTAAGTTCTGGGAGTTGGTGATGGACAGGGAAGACTGGAGTGCTGTAGTCCATGGTGTCTCAAAGAGACATGACTGAACAACTGAACTGAATTTGAGACATTAAGATTCATCAAAATTTTTAAGAATTAAGTTTTTAATTAAAAAATTTCAATATAGTTTCTAAAACTATAATTTATAGCAGATTTTATATCAAAACAACTAAAATATGATTTTATCATCTGAAGTAGGTCATAAATTTTGGTTTTTTGAAAAGGAATTTTCAACCTCGATTGTTTTTTTGATTTAGATTATCTCAACTGTAGTATTATATATATATATATATATATATATATGTATAAGATTTGTTACTGATTTTTACCTAAGAACAGTTCAGGACACTTAGGCCTTAATAGCTTTGGTTGATGTCTTCGTTTTGATTCGCCTTGGTACTTGATAGGCACATTTGAATTTTCACACATTGATATGCATGGAGTCATTCAATATATATGTGTTGTTTTGCCACATGAATATTTAAGTTCACAGGCATACTGACAAAATCTATTATGGCAGAATTTGGACTTGATAGCAACTGAAGGTAAACTAGTGCATTGATTGATAGTATCATCATAACTGTTTCCTCAAAAAAAGAAATATCAGGGTAGTGAGATTGCTGGGTCATATGGTAGTTTTATTCCTAGTTTTTAAATGAATCTTCATATTGTTCTCCATAGTGGCTATATCAATTTACATCCCACCAACAGAGCAAGAGGGTTCCCTTATCTCCACATCCTCCCCAGCATTTATCGTTTGTAAATTTTTTGATGATGGCCATTCTGACCAGTGTGAATTGACCTCATTGTAATTCTGATTTGCATTTCTCCAATAAAATCACTGAAGATGGAGATTGCAGGCATGAAATTAAAAGATGCTTACTCCTTGGAAGAAAATTTATGACCAACCTAGACAGCATATTCAAAAGCAGAGACATTACTTTGCTAACAAATGTCCATCTAGTCAAGGTTATGGTTTTTCCAATGGTCATGTATGGATGTGAGAAGTGGACTGTGAAGAAGGCTGAGCGCTGAAGAACTGATGCCTTTGAACTGTGGTGTTGGAGAAGACTCTTAAGAGTCCCTTAGACTGCAGGGAGATCCAACCAGTCCATTCTAAAGGAGATCAGCCCTAGGTATTCTTTGGAAGGAATGATGCTAAAACTGAAACTCCAGTACTTTGGCCACCTCATGCGAAGAATTGACTCATTGGAAAAGACTCTGATGCTGGGAGGGATTGGGGGCAGGAGGAGAAGGGGATGACAGAGGATGAGGTGAGTGGATGGCATCACTGACTTGATGGATATGAGTCTGAGTCAACCCCGGGAGTTGGTGACGAACAGAGAGGCCTGGCGTGCTGTGATTCATAGGGTCACAAAGAATCGTACACGACTGCATGACTGAACTGAACTGAACTGAATAATTAGTGATGTTGAACATCGTTTCATGTGTTTGCTAGCCATCTGTATGAAGTAAGTCAGAAAGAGATAAACAAATACTGTATATTAATGCATACATATGGAATCTAGAAAAATGACTGATGAACCTATATTCAGGGCAGGAATAGAGACAGAGAAGTAGAGAACCATCTTAGGGACACAGCAAGAGAAGAAAAGGGTGGGGCAAATTGACAGAGAAGCACTGAAATGCATACATGACCATGTGTAAAATAGGCAGCTAGTGGGAAGTTGCTGTATGGCACAGGGAACTCAGCCTGGTGCTCTGTGACAACCTAGATGGATTGGATAAGGGTGGGTTGGCGCGAAGGTTCAAAAGGAAGAGGACAGATATATCCTTATGGCTGATTCATATCATTGTATGGCAGAAGCCCACACAACATTGTAAAGCAATTATCTTCCAATTAAAAATAATTTTTAAAAAATATATTAAAAATGAGTATAGTCACCTACCTCATGAAAAATATTTTGGCTTATGAATCTAGGCAAGCTTGACTAGTGCTTAAGTGGGCCAGGGAAACCATGAATATCTTTCACACTAAGAAAATAAATAATTTATCATTTTTTATTATGAAAGAAGATGCCCTGAAAGACGTGGGACATTGCTTTTTGATGAAATCAAATTCCATGCTTAAGAGAATGGTTGACTGTTTTTACCTATTCATCAGTTTTTTATTTTTTAGTGCTGCACTCAGCAAAAATTAGTATCCAGAGATTTACAAGGGTCTAATGGCCTAATTTCCTTCCCAGATACTTAGGTTATAGCATGTAGAATCAAGTTGCTAGGAACACAAGAAAGCCATTACTTGGAAGAGACTTCTGGGGTTGGGACATCAATGCTGCCTTAACAACTACTCAAAACAAAAACGACTACTTGTTATTGAGTTTTAGTCCAAAGAGCTTCATTTTGCAAAGACATCAAGTCATCTGAAAGTCAAGGATAGGTATCATGCCGCAAGTACTGTGGAGAAATATTTGAATAGAGAAACCCAATAGAGGCCACTGATGAGGTGGAAATGTTGTGCTTTATAGCACAGAGCAGAGGGAAACAAAGTAATATAAAGTAGCACATTAATTCCTTTTTCATGGTGCCAGAAATTGAAATTTCTAGGATTCTCCTGCTGTGTTGCTGTAGTTGGTCTAAACTCTATGATATTTTTTCCCTACTCTCCCCCACCCCCCTAAATTCACTGCTGAGAGTTTCAGAATTGAGTATGATATTATTTGAAAATGGAATGATACACCATGATGGAAAAAGTTAAAAGAAAGTCTACCCAGTGGACATATAGCTAAACAATGTGGAGGAACACTTAATAACACCGCCGTAGCGGGGTTTGGGTATTTTTTACTTTGGGCCTTCACCAATGGCCTTGCGGTTCAGTTCAGTTCAGTTCAGTCGTGTCTGACTCTTTGCAACTCCATGGACTGCAGCACATCAGGTCTCCCTATCCATCACCAACTCTCGAAGTTAATTCAAACTTATGTCCATTGAGTTGGTGATGTCATCCAATCATCTTATCCTGTCATCCCCTTCTCCTTCCACCTTCAATCTTTGCCAGCCTCAAGGTCTTTTCAAATGAGTCAGTTCTTCACATTAAGGGGCCAAAGTATTGGAGTTTCAGCTTCAGCATCAATCCTTCCTAGGAACATTCAGGACTGATTTCCTATAAGATGGACTGGTTAGATCTCCTTGTAGTCCAAGGCACTCTCAAGAGTCTTCTCCAACACCAGAAACGACAGAATGATCTGTGTTCATTTCCAAGTCAATCCATTCTGTATCACAGTAATCCAAGTCTATGCCCCAACCAGTAATGCTGAAGAAGCTGAAGTTGAATGGTTCTATGAAGACCTATTAAGACCTTCTAGAACTAGCACCCCAAAAAGATGTCCTTTTCATGTTCAGGGCCTGGAAGACAAAAGTAGGAAGTCAAAAAATACCTGGAGTAACAGGGAAATTTGGCCTTGGAGTACAGAATGAAGCAGGGGAAACACTAATTAAGTTTTGCCAAGAGAACGCATTGGTCATAGCAAACACCCTCTTCCAACAACACAAGAGAAGACTCTACACATGGACATGACTAGATGGTCAATACTGAAATCAGATTCATTATATTATTTGCAGCCAAAGATGGAGAAGCTCTACACAGTCAGCAAAAAGAAGACCCAGAGCTGACTGTGGTGCAGATCATGAACCCCTTATTGCCAAATTCAGACTTAAATTGAAGAAAGTAGGGAAAACCACTAGACCATTCAAGTATGACCTAAATAAAATCCCTTAGGATTATACAGTGGAAGTGAGAAAAAGATTCATGGGATTAGGTCTAATAGAGTGCCTGAAGAACTATGGACGGAGGTTCATGAGATTGTACAGGAGGCGGCGATCAAGACTACTCCCAAGAAAAAGAAATGCAAAAAGGAGAAATGGTTGTTGGAGGAGGCCTTAAAAATAGCTGTGAAAGAAAGAGAAGTGAAAAGCAAAGGAGAAAAGGGAAGATATACCCACTTGAATGCAGAGTTCCAAAGAACAGCAAGGCCTTGCAGTAGACTTTGAGTTCTACATATTTGAAAAACTAGAAAATACACTTCTATGGACTATACAGAGAGTCTCTGAGAATTTAGAGAAATAATTGGAGTGAGTCATACAGATGTGCACTGAAAGACCCAGATGCTGACTCAGAAGATGATTTGAAGGCTAAGGCACATTCCCTAGTCAGATTCCGAGAAGTAGCCATCTAAGTTTATGAAGTGAGTAGGTCTGTGAGCTTCCTGGCCATGCAGAGGTGTACGAATGATGATATATTCCTGTCACATGTAATAAAGCCTCAAATGTAGGATAAAAGTACACCCAGTGCCAATGGAAAAGTTAACCTGACTTGAGACAACACTTCATCAAAGAAAATATACAGATGGCAAATAAGCATAGGAAACCATGTTCAAGATAATTATCCCTTAAGTAAATGCAAATTAAAACCAAGAAGAGATATCACTATACAACTACTAGAAGAGCTAAAAGGAAAAATGCTGACAAAATGCTGACAAGGATGCTGAACAAATGAGCCCCTATGTTGCTGATAGGAATGCAAAATGGTACAAGGACTCAGTAAAAGAGATTGGAACTTTCTTAACAAGTTCAACTTACAGGTACTACACCACACAACAATCCTACTTCCAGGTATTTGTCCTATATAAATGAAAACTTTTGTTTATACAAACACCTGTACACAATTATTAATACCAGCTCTATTTGTAACTACCAAAGATTGGGAATGATCTGGATGTCACTGAAGAGTGAATGGATAAATAAACAGTAGACTATCCACATAATGGAATGCTTCTTAGAACTTGAAAGGAACAAATGATTCCTACAGACAACATCTTGGATGATTTTCAAAAGCAATATGCTGAGTGAGTGATGCTAGTATCGAAAGGTTACATACTATACAATCCTACTAATATGATATTCTGGAAAGGACAAGGCTATAATGTTTGTTGCCAGGGGTAATATAATGATTCTGTGACCTGAGGATAGTGATGTTGGTTTCATGAATCTCTATACTTGTACTAAAACTCATATACCTTACCCACCAAAGCAGATTCAGTTTTGTTTCCAAATCATATTAATCCCAGTAATCTTCTGAGCATTACTGTTGCTGAAACTTGGCCTCTGATCACTAGTGCTAAATAGAAATGTGGAGAGAGAGAGATTTGGGTGAAGTAGAAAAGTGTAGCTTTAATTGCTTTACCAGACAAAGGGGCTCATGCCCTCAGGACTGTGTGACCCACCCTGTGGGCGTAGCAAGGAGTTTTATACTGTTCAAGGAGCAGGGTGTGATGAGCTCGTGGCCGATTCTTGGATTGTTTGCACCAAGGTGAGGTTTCCAGCATAATCCGTCTTCTGGTTTCAACTAGTCTAGGGTCTATGTTCTTGGGGTCAGGAGTTTTCATCTGGAGGAGGGTCTGGTTCTTGTAAGAACAACTTAAGAATGTGTGTCAGGCCTTTATATCTTTCAGGGAACTGTGAGTTTGGTGATTTTGCTATGTGCAGATTTATAGTCTAAATTGTTACCAGTTCCCAAGGCCAATAGCTATTCCTTGTCTCTACATCTTCACATTTCCCAAAAGTTAACCCTGGCAAATATTTTGTAACATTCTCTTTCCTAACAGAATCTTCTTCAATTAATATAATGACTTCTCATGAGATACTGTTTCTAGTCCCTCACCACCCTGATTATTCTGCCTTGAACATACTAGTTTATCAGTGTTGCTTCTTTGTGTGCTATACGTGTGCTGTGTGTGCTCAGTCACTCAGCTGCCTCTGACTCTGTGCGACCCCATCGACTGTCGTCTGTCAGGCTCCTCTTGTCAACTGAACTCTCCAGGCAAGAGTACTGGAGTGGGTTGCCATGCCCTCCTCCAGGAGATCTTCCCAACCCAGGGATCAAATTCAGGTCTCCCACCATGCAGGCTGATTCTTTATTGTCTGAGCCACCAGGGAAGCCCATGAATACTGGAGTGGGTAGTCTAACCTTTCTCCAGGTGATCTTCCTGACCCAGGAATTGAACTGGGGTCTCCTGTATTGCAGGAAGATTCTTTACCAGCTGACCTACCCGGGAACCCCCAATATATTGCTTTATCTAAACCTAATTCAGCATAACCATTACTTTTATTGTACTTCTGTTAATTAATACGGCCTAGAAGTTTATTTGCATTTCTCATACTGTGGCCTTTTGTTGCACCTAATTTGCTCAGCCTTTTTTTTTAATTTTTATTTTACAATATAATATTGGTTTTGCCATACATTGACTTGAATCTGCTATGAGTATACATGTATTCCCCATCCTGAAACCCCCTCCCACCTCCCTCCCCAGCCCATGCTCAATCTTCATAAGATTTTTTGAATAGGCTTTATTATAGCTTATTCAAAACTTATACACTATGCTTCTGCAAATACATGCTGCTGCTGCTGCTAAGTCACTTCAGTCGTGTCAGACTCTGTGCGACCCCACAGACGGCAGCCCACCAGGCTCTGCCATCCCTGGGATTCTCCAGGCAAGAACTCTGGAGTGGGTTGCCATTTCCTTCTCCAATGCATGAAAGTGAAAAGTGAAAGTGAAGTCGCTCAGTCGTGTCCGACTCTTCACGACCCCATGGACTGCAGCCCACCAGGCTCCTCTGTCCATGGGATTTTCCAGGCAAGAGTACTGGAGTGGGGTGCCATTGCCTTCTCTGAAAAATACATGGATGATTTTTAATTATATGATAAATTCATATAAACAATCAATTGGTTTATGTGTGCTAAAATATGACCCCTATAGTTTGTTTAAATTTCAGAACTATGACTTTTTTTTCGTAAAATTTTTAGCATCTTTAATAAATGAATGTTCTCCTTCACTTGAATCAGAATCTGATCATCATTCAGAAATGCTTATTTTAATACCTGCCTTTGGAACAATATAGAATAATTCTACTTTTCCATATCACTATCCATTAAATGTTTCAGAACAACTTTCAGGACATAGTCATTAAGAATATAAATCATTAAATATAAATTATTACAATTTTATAAATTATTATGTTAAAACTTACTAAGATAAGGATCTTAGTTTATCTACTTGCCTCAGAAAATTCATGCTTGTCATAGTATTATATTTGGATTTCATACCTTTTTATGTGTGCTTGTGTTTATACTTATTTAGAGTTGACCAAATAAATAATTCTGACTTCATAATGACTGAATTAGAATTTGAGATACTTTTATGCTCATATTTTGCTTAAGACAGCTGTAAATAACTGTTATTTTTAATGTATCATCTTCTAAATATTAGCCTCTTCTGTTCATTACCCTCTGTAGTTTCTCTAATACAACAATATCTTAAATATTACAGACCAGTGACCACTGGTATAGTAGGCATAGTTTTTTGTTTTGTTTTGTTTTTTTGACTCGTAACTAAACAGAATATATTTATATATATTAAAGATGAATCAGTTCAGTTCAGTTCAGTCCAGTCGTGTCTGACTCTTTGCAACCCCATGAATCGCAGCATGCCAGGCCTCCCTGTCCATCACCAACTCCCGGAGTTCACTCAGACTTAAAGATGAATAATGCCTCTAAAAAATGAGCTACAAATGGTATGTTATCAGAAACTTTTGTTTGAGAAATAAACATGGATGACTAATTTCATTTTAGCTAGTCAACTTTAATTAAAATGAGTCTTCTCTCAAGCTAATTCTTATCATGTTTGCTAAGTAAATGGCAGCATATTTAGCTGCAATTTGGATTACTAATAAATTGATAACATTCTCCTCTATAATTGAGGTTTCGATTATCTAGTAACTGTTACCTAAATAAATTAATAGTCCTAATTTGTTAAATGGACTCAGGATGGAAGCATTATTAACATATCTGTTGGCAGGGGGATTTAGATAAATTTACAACAGCTTTAGAAAATTAAAAGAAAATAAAATCTACCTATAATTAAGAAGTAAAAAACAACAAAAATGTGTTAAAGCATAAATACTTTGCTTACATTGACAGGAATACATAAACTTTATGGTCTAGTAGAATAGTTGATTTTGTTGAAATGATGAAAATGCAATGGCAGGTTAAGTTCCTGTGAGAAAAGACACTCTGGACAATCAATCATTTCATTATATCAGTCACCACTTCTGATTCCTGAAATACACACACATACATCTCACAAGAATCAAATTGAAGGTTACAACAGAGTATGTATAAAAATGGAAATCAAAACATCCTACTTAGTGAAATATATCCATGCAATCCAGACTATTGAAATCTTCTGACATGTAAACAAACTGTATGGTCTGAATGTTTGTTTCTTCACCCAAATTCATACATTGAAGCCTTAAACCCAGAAGATTATGGGATTAGGAGGGGTATTATTCATATATGGGATAATGTTCTTACAAAAGAGACCACATGGAGATCTCTGGCCCTTTCCCACATGTGAGGACACAGTGAGAACAAACCTCCCATGAACCAGGAAAAAAGCCCTTACCAGGCAATGCCATGCTAGTGCTATGATCTTGGATTCCTCAGCCTCCAGAAGAGTAAGACGTAAATTTCCATGGCATTGTGTTATGATGGTCCCAAATAGACTAAAAAATATACCCTCTGAGAGTCTAGATAATGAAGTTTATTCTAGTCACATAGCAGAATAAAAAATAACATTAGAATGTGGAGAATTAACAGCTATTGAAAATTTAATATTATTTCAAAACAATACTTTCCTAACTTTTTATTCTGAATTGTTAAGAATGTGTGTGTCTGTGTATACATAAATTGTGTTAAAATATATCCCTTGAAATCACAGTAGACCTTCTGTGTTAAAGTAACTAGCAGATATCTTTCAAAGTTCACATGTTGTGTAGATATTATAGAAAAAGAAAATTCCAGGTAGTTGCCAAAACTTGAAAATGCAAGATAAACTTTTGCTTTTATGTAGTCAGCATAGCTGGCTTCTGACCTGGATTTTATTAATAGCTTTAAGGATTTAGATAAATTATTTAATCTAAAAGACCAGATTTCACACTATAAATTTAAGATGTTTCAGTAATTTTTGCAGTACCTTGTAATTCTAAAATCCTCCATTTTATAGTATATTAGTTGTGTGATGGTTAACTGTCTTAATTTAATCCATGGACTAAAAATCACTGTTCTTAAAATTCCTTATTGACTATATTCTTAGATAGTGATTATATTTTAGATACAAAGATAAGAACTCTTAAAATTTACCATAAATGTTTCCTCAAATATTTTATTATGATGAATCAAAGAGCTTATTCAAGGGATTAGATCTGGTAGACAGAGTGCCTGAAGAACTATGGATAGAGGTTCGTGACACTGTACAGGAGGCAGTGATCTAGACCAGACCCAAGAAAAAGAAATGAAAAAAATCAAAATGGTTGTCTGAGGAGGGCTTACAAATATTTGTGATAAGACGAGAACCAAAAGGCAAAGGAGAAAAGGAAAGATATAGCCATTTGAATACAGAGATCAAAAGAATAGCAAGGACAGATAAGAAAGCCTTCCCCAGTGATCAATGCAAAGAAATAAAGGAAAACAATAGAATGGGAAACACTAGAGATCTCTTCAAGAAAATTAGAGACACCAAGGGAACATTTCATGCAAAGATGGGCTCCATAAAGGACAGAAATGGTATGGACCTGACAGAAAATTTTCAGAAGAGATGGCAAGAATACACAGAAGAATTACACAAAAAAGATCTTCATGGACCAGATAATCATGATGGTGTTATCACTCACCTAGAGCCAGACATCCTGGAATGTAAAGTCAATTGGGCCTTAGGAAGTATCACTTCGAGCAAAGCTAGTGGAGGTGATGGAATTCCAGCTGAGCAATTTCAAATCCTGAAAGATTATACTGTGAAAGTGCTACACTCATATGCCAGCAAATTTGGAAAACACAGCAGTGGCTACTGGACTGGAAAAGGTCAGTTTTCATTCCAATGAAAGGCATCCCAAAGAATGCCTATCTTTCCATCCCAAAGAAAGGCAATGCCAAAGAATGCTCAAACTACCGCACAGTTGCACTCATCTCACACACTAGCAAAGTAATGCTCAAAATTCTCCAAGCCAGGTTTCAACAGTACCTGAACTGAGAAATTCCAGATGTTCAAACTGGATTTATAAAAGGCAGAGGAGCCAGAGATCAAATTGTCAACATCTGTTGGATCATCAAAAAAGTGAGAGAGTTCCAGAAAAAACATCTACTTCTCCTTTATTGACTATGGCAAGGCCTTTGTGTGGATCACAACAAGCTGTGGAAAATTCTTTAAGAGATGAGAATTCCAGAAAACCTGACTTACCTCCTGTCAGAAATCTGTATGCAGGTCAAGAAGCAACAGTTAGAAGTGGAATGGAACAGCAGATTGCTTACAAATCGGGAAAGGAGTGTATCAAGGCTGTATATTGTCACACTGCTTATTTAACTTATATGCAGAATACATCATGAGAAATGCTGGGCTGGATGAAGTACGAGCTGGAATCAAGATTGCCAGGAGAAATATCAATAACCTCAGATATGCAGATAAAACCCCACTTCTGGAAGAAAGCAAAGAACAACTAAGGAGCCTCTTGATGAAAGTGAAAGAAGAGAGTGAAAAAATTGGCTTAAAAAACAGCATTCNGTACGAGCTGGAATCAAGATTGCCAGGAGAAATATCAATAACCTCAGATATGCAGATAAAACCCCACTTCTGGAAGAAAGCAAAGAACAACTAAGGAGCCTCTTGATGAAAGTGAAAGAAGAGAGTGAAAAAATTGGCTTAAAAAACAGCATTCAGAAAACTAAGATCATGGCATCTGGTCCCATATCTTCATGGCAAATAGATGGGGAAACAATGGAAATAGTGAGAGACTTTATTTTTCTGGACTCCAAAATCATTGCAAATGGTGATTGCAGCCATGAAATTAAAAGACGCTTGCTTCTTGGAAGAAAAGTTATGACCAACCCAGACTGCATATTAAAAAGTAGAGATATTACTTTGCAAACAAAGGCCCATCTAGTCAAAGCTATGGTTTTTCCAGTAGTAATGTATGGGTTTGAGATTTGGACTGTAAAGAAAGCTGAGTGCCAAAGAATTGATGCTTTTGAACTCTGGTGTTGGTAAAGACTCTTCAGAGTCCCTTGGACTGCAAGGAGATCCAACCAATCCATCCTAAAGAAAATCAGTCCTGAATATTCATTATAGGGACTGATGCTGAAGCCAAAACTCCAATACTTTGGCCACCTCATGCGAAGAACTGATTCATTTGAAAAGACCCTGATGCTGGAAAAAATTGAGGGCAGGAGGAGAAGGGGACGACAGAGGATGAGATGGTTGGATGGCATCACCAACTCCATGGGCATGAGTTTTCATACACTCTGGGAGTTGATGATATACAGGTAAGCCTGGTGTGCTGCAGTCCATGGCATCACAAAGAGTCAGACACGACTGAGCAACTAAACTGAACTGAAAAGGAGATAACTCAAATTTTCTCAAATTCTTTAGAAAGATTGAGTATGTAAAATTCAAATATTTCCTTTTATTCAAAACCCTTTCTTAATCTACTGATTCTTATGCTCACTTAATGTCTTCTAGGAATTATAAAGTTGAAAAAAACAACAGTGAGAGTTTTACTTCTTCTTTTCCAGTTTGGATTCCTTTTATTTCTTTTTCTGCTCTGATTGCTGCGGCCAAAACTTCCAAAACTATGTTGAATAGTAGCGGTGAAAGTGGGCACCCTTGTCTTGTTCTTGACTTTAGGGGAAATGCTTTTAATTTTTCACCATGAGGATAATGTTTGCTGTGGGTTTGTCATGTATAACTTTTATTATGTTGAGTATGTTCCTTTTATTCCTGCTTCCTGGAGAGTTTTTATCATAAATGGATGTTGAATTTTGTCAAATGCTTTCTCTGCATCTATTGAGATGATCATATGGCTTTTATTTTTCAATTTTTTAATATGGTATATTACATTGATTGATTTGCAGATATTGAAGAATACTTGCATCCCTGGGATAAAGCCCACTTGGTCATGGTGTATGATCTTTTTAATGTGTTGTTGGATTCTGATTGCTAGAATTTTGTTAAGGATTTTTGCATCTATGTTCATCAGTGATATTGGCCTGTAGTTTTCTTTTTTTGTGAAGCATATGAAGGGAAAACTGATAGGGAGGGCCAGGCCTATGATTTGGTTTCTTTACTGCAGCAAAATACTTACAGTGCAAGATTCTGTTATGTTAGCATGTTGGTTTCACCAGTGCCAATTAATTACACTGGATAAGTAATAAAATTACCCTCGAACACCATCTTTTCCTGAACAAATATTTAGGTAATAAATAATATGATGCTGTGGGGTTTAAAATTAATTTTAATGTTAATTTTTCTTGTTATTATTTCAAAATGCATGTTGAAAATAAACTCTTTACTATCTTCATACATTATTAATGAATAAGGTTGCTACAATTTTTCATTTAACATGCTGTGAAAATTCTTCATCAAGTATGCCCTTATGTTATTAATTAGTGTTTTATCATAACATATTTTGCTATTAATTTATAGTAGACTGAGTTGCATAAACATTGTATTTAAAATTTTAGATATTTCTGATTTTTTAATACATGAAATATCATCTCCCATAAAACTTACATCACTTTATTTTACTCTTAGAATAATTTTTAAGGTTGTAGTTACGTGTATAAAAAAATATAGTCATTTTTATGACTCTAAAAATATTTACTAAACATTTCCCAATTAGATAATATGAATGAAGCTGTTTCATTGCAATTTAGAAGACATCGTTTTTCAAAAACCTGACTTAGAAACCTATATTATTCTTTATGATAGATTCTTCAGTGTGCATTGTATGTGTAAACACTATTTAAAAAAAATAAAGCTTATATCGATAAAAAATTAAAAAAAAAACAAAAGCAAAAACCTCTTTATTAAAACAGAGTCCAATAATTCACAAAGAATACCAAATACAAAACCTAAGTTCTAGAATAATAGCATATTATTAAACTATAATATCTTTCATAGTATTTTTGGCTATAAAATACTAAATTTTTAATAAGAAATAGTCTTTCATTTAACAACTTTTTTACCTTCTTGTTCCTAAACATACAGAAATAATAATTATGTTATTCCAAAATTACATTTGTATTATACTATGTTTGTAATGTTGAGTCAGAATATTCTCACCGCTCCAAATAATTAATTTTTTTGAAAGAAAAAATCCTGCTCCCTGGAGCATAGCTGATTAAAGCTGTCATTTGTTTGCATTTTCTGTGCTATTATTTTACTGACTAAAATTTTTGATATTAGAGCTCAGAATCCTAACCATTTAGAAAATATTATTTTTCTTAATATTTTTCTTAATCAATATACTTGATATATCAATTATTTACATAGTGACTTTTTACTAGCAAATTAGCAATTACTATTAATATATAATATGAAGTAACAAAAATATTAAATAGTAAATATTTGAACTCCTGTCCTCTATCCTTTGACTATCAGTTTGAAACGAAATTTCAGTTACTATATTTTTGAAAAGAACTTAAATGAGCCTATGTAATTCAGTGTATTTATAATTTGTTCTCCATGTTTTAAATATCTTATTGAAGTGCTTAAGTATTATTTTGCCTCCCCTTTCTTTTCTCTGATCCATTTTGTTCACAGCGTTTATTTTAGTACATTAGAGTAGACTTGACAGCTGTTTATTTCTTATTTGTCAAATGTACAAAGAAAGCACACAAAAGTAAGTTAAGATTTCCTTTGCTTTGTTAAATATTTTTGCCAGACATTTTATCTTAACAATAGCCATCTCTCCTTAGTGCTTGGAAATAGAATCTTGATTCAGTTTAATATGGCAAAATGCAAGCCAATCATAGTAATAACACCCCAATTTCTCACTTTCCCTATAGAAAGGTGAATTGGAGGCATGGTTTTGCCCAGTGAGAACCGGTGAGAGAAGGAGCCATCAGGAACATCTTTCACTTTTCTTAGAAAAAAGGTAAGGCGCACTAGCATCTTTCTCTGTGTTTACTTCTCTGGCCAGCTGTGATTGTACAGTTACTCGAGCTCTGGGAGACACCTTGCAGTCTTGGGGAAAGGCCAAGATAATCACAGGCTCATTAGCCTGTGCTTAGCTTGCAACATCCTACTTATGTAAGAGAAACACCGTGTTCTTTTTATTTTTTTGCTTCATTCTTGATAACATGCACAGTGAGGAACACATTCTATTATATGAAGCAGAAGAACCTGACTGACAGTGGCTTAAACAAACAAGTGTTTGTCTTCACAGTGCCAAAAATCTTTTAAAGTAAGAGCATTGCTGCTTTTTATTCAGCTTCAAAAGTGCTACCAGGACTCGAGTATTTTATTCTACTTCCAAGTGGCCAATCTACCAGCCTTAGTGGGATAACCTTCTGATGGTTTACACCTCTCTGGTGCAAAGCCCTTGCTCTAGTTTCAAGCACCGTGTCTCTTTTTAAAGCAAGAAGAAGAAGGCAGGTATGGGTACCGTTTTCATCTTAATTAATAATGAAGGTAAGAATTCTACTTGCTACTTTTTCATATGCCTTATTGGCTAGAAGTTGGTTACGTAGACAGTTGTAGCAAAAAGGTGTCTGGGAAAGTAGTTGTTTAGTTGGAAACTGAATACAATCAAAAGCATGCAATAAAAATGGGGATGGGCAAATATCCATGAAAATGGGACAGGAGCGGGTAATATTAAACACCACACTAACAGCTTTTTACCAGAAGCATCTTTTACTTTCTGATTGTATCAACTACCCAAATGTTCATTATAGAGCCTAATTTTATGGCATGCTTTTCCTATCTTTCCAGTCCTCTTTAACTATTTCTCAACTTTTTTCTCCTGGAAAACTCAGGAGTGTGATTCTAAAGGTCTTATTTAATTTTTATTATTCTCTGTATCTCATTTAAGTCTTCACTGGAACAACCTCCACTTTAGGCTGCTTCTTACCTCAATTTCAAATCTTCAATCCCATGCCGATTTGTTTTGTAAAATAATAACCTCATGAGAAGAGACACTGCAATGCATACATATGTATGCATGCATGCATGCGAAGTCACTTGAGTCATGTGCAGTGGTCTAAGGACTGTAGCCCTCTAGGCTCCTCTGTCCATGGGATTCTGCAGGCATGAATACTGGAGTGGGAAGCCATGCCCTCCTCCTCCAGGGGATCTTCCTGACCCAGGGATCAAACCCACATCTCCTACTTCTGCATTGGCAGGCAGTTCTTTACCACCTGGGCCTCCTCAGAAGCCCATATATATACATATATCTATTCACACAGTCTATATGGATATGTATGTGCGTTATATAAATAAACATTCCCCCAAATAAAAAAACTAGAATGTATTTGAATACACTAGNGCCATGCCCTCCTCCTCCAGGGGATCTTCCTGACCCAGGGATCAAACCCACATCTCCTACTTCTGCATTGGCAGGCAGTTCTTTACCACCTGGGCCTCCTCAGAAGCCCATATATATACATATATCTATTCACACAGTCTATATGGATATGTATGTGCGTTATATAAATAAACATTCCCCCAAATAAAAAAACTAGAATGTATTTGAATACACTAGAAATACATAGTCTAGTAAAAGAAAATATTAAAATGAGATATATACTTAACAACTCTAACAAAAGTGTGAATTTTATTATGCTGAAAATGTAAAAATTAGCAGAAAATACTGATTATTTCAGAATACATAAATATAGAAGGAAAAGAAAATAATTGATTTCACAAATTCTATAAAAAATATTTCTCTTTATAAGGGTGAGACATTAATGGAACTGTTTGAAGAAGAAGAAAACCACAGATAAATGGAGATTTTTAAAATATATTTACTTAGATTTTGAAAAATTCAAATTTAAACTCTCTAAATATTACAAATATTTCTTAATTAGATGTTTAGCAGCATTTTGATTTTCCAACAATTCAAAAATGGCAACAAGAAAAATATATTTTCAAAGATATGTTGTATTTTTTCTATCCAGAAGACATTTTGAAAATGAATGAATGAGCAATATATATTTTTTTCTAATATAATTTATTTTTTTTTAATTTTTATTTTTACCTTATTTTACTTTACAATACTGTATTGGTTTTGCCATACATTGACATGAATCCACCACGGGTGTACATGAGTTCCCAATCCTGAACCCCCTCCCACCTTCACCCCATTTCAACTCTCTGGATCATCCCCATGCACCAGCCCCAAGCATCCTGTATCCTGTATCGAACATAGGCTGGCGATTTGTTTCTTACATGATAGTATACATGTTTCAGTGCCATTCTCTGAAATCATCCCACTCCCTCCCTCTCCCTCAGAGTCCAAAAGTCCGTTCTATACATCTGTGTCTCTTCTGCTGTCTCGCATACAGGGTTATCATTACCATCTTTCTAAATTCCATATATATATGTTAGTATACTGTATTGGTGTTTTTCTTTCTGGCTTACTTCACTCTGTATAATCGGCTCCAGTTTCATCCATCTCATTAGAACTATTCTTTTTAATGGCTGAGTAATACTCCATTGTGTATATGTACCACAGCTTTCTTATCCATTCATCTGCTGATATTTTATCTTACTTAAATCATTTATTAAGAAAAAATAATTAATATGAGACAAAGCCAATTTAAATAGTCAATTAGCCAATTATGTTAAGTCATTATTTGTACATTCTAAGTAATTTTAAAATGACTGTTTATGGGGAATAGTAATACAAAGATACTGGAGCCTACTCAAGAGGTGAACTGAAATTTCTTTCATTGCTGAATGCATCACAATTTATCTGACTGTTCTACCCCTGAGTTGTGTAATATTAATAACCTACCATAACTCAAAGTTAATATGTTAGTCATATTCTCTTTAAACAGAATTAAGTCAGTGGACTAAAGTGGCACTTTTTCCCAAAGTGAGAGATACATAACCATAGCTCAAAATAGTGACCAACTTTTACAATAACTAGGTGGTTCAGACAGTAGAGAAACTGCCTGCAATGCAGGAGACCTGGTTTCAATCCCTGGGTAAGGAAGATCCCCTGGAGAGTCCACTCCAGTATTACTGCTTTGAGAATTCCATGAACAGAGGAGCCTAGTGGGCTAAAGTCCATGGAGTTGCATTGAATCAGACATGACTAAGTGACTAACACACACACATTAATCCAAACATATTGTATTGATATTTCTTGAACTCATTCTATTATATATACCTAAATCATTCTGACTTCTCAGTGATACCTAGAGATCCAAGGGATAATTCTGAACTTAACCAAAATAACTGCATACATTTGGAAGAAATTATGTCCCATGAATCATATTTTTCACAGCTATTACTATAGGAAGTAAAAACTGTGTGTTTGACAGAAAGGTTATATTATGGGCTGAATCGGATTCCCCAAAATTCAATTGTGACTATATTTATAGATAACAGTTCAGTTCAGTAGCTCAGTCATGTCCAACTGTTTGCTACCCTATGGATTAAAGCATGCCAGACTTCTCTGTCCATCACCAACTCCCAGAGCTTGCTTAAACTCACGTCCATCGTGTTGGTGATGCCATCCAACCATCTCATCCTCTATCATCCCCATCTCTTCCTGCCTTCAATCTTTCCCAGCATCAGGGTCTTTTCCAATGAATCATTTCTTCACATCAGGTGGCCAAAGTATTGGAGTTTCGGCTTCAGCATCAGTTCTCCCAGTGAATATTCAGGACTGATTTCTTTTGGGATTGACTTGTTTGATCTCCATGCAGTCCAACAGACTCTCAAGATTCTTCAAAACCATCAATTCTTCAGCATTCAGCTTTCTTTATGGACCAACTGTCCAATCCATACATGACTACTGGCAAAACCATAGCCTTGACTAAATGGACCTTTGTCAGAAAAGTGATGACTCTGCTTTTTAATATACTGTTTAGGTTGGTCATAGCTTTTCTTCCAAGGAGTACACATCTTTTAATTTCATGGCTTCAGTCACCATTTTTTTGGAACCCCCCCAAAATAAAGTCTGTCACTGTTTCCATTGTTTCCCTATCTATTCGCCATGAAGTAATGGGGCCACATGCCATGATCTTAGTTTTTTGTACTTGAGTTTTAAGCCAGTTTTTCCACTATCCTCTTTCACTTCATCAAGAGGCTGTTTAGTTTTTTGTTTTCTAAATGTGGTATCATCTGCGTATCTGAGTTTATTGATATTTATGATTCCAACTTGTGCTTTATCCAGCCTTGCATTTCCCATAATGTACTCTACATAAAAGTTAAATAAACAGGGTGACAATATACAGCCTTGATGTACTCCTTTCCCAGGTAGGAAACAATCCATTGTTCAATGTCAGGTTCTAACTGTTGCTTCCTGCCCTGCATACAGATTTCTCAAGAGGCAGGTCAGGTGGTCTGATATTCCCATCTCTTGAAAAATTTTCCAGTTTTTTGTGATCCACACACTCAAAAGACATTGGCATAGTCAATAAAGCAGAAGTAGATGTTTTTCTGGAACTCTCTTGCTTTTTGATGATCCAGCAGATGTTCGCAATTTGATCTCTGGTTCCTCTGCCTTTTCTAAATCCAGCTTGAACATCTAGAAGTTCTCATTTCATGTACTGTTGGAAGCCTTGCTTGGAAAACTTTGACCATTACTTTGCTAGCGTGTGAGATGAGTGCAATCTTGTAGTGGTTTGAACATTCTTTGACATTGCCTTTCTTTGGGATTAGAATGAAAACTGACCTTTTCCAGTCCTGTGGCCACTGCTGAGTTTTCCAAACTTGCTGGCATGTTGAGTGCAGCACTTTCACAGCATCATCTTTTAGGACTTGAAATAGCTCAACTGGAATTCCTCACATCCACTAGCTTTCTTTGTATTCATGTTTCCTAAGGCCCACTTGACTTAGGACTCCCAGGAATGTCTGGTTCTAGGTGAGTGATCAAACCATCATTGTTATCTGCGTCATTAAAATCATTTTTTGTACAGTTCTTCTGTGTATTCTTGCCACCTCTTCTTAATATCTTCTGCTTCTGTTAGGTCCATAAATTTCTGTCTTTTATTGAGCCCATATTTTCCTGAAATTTTCCCTTGGCATCTCAAATTTTCTTGAAGAGATCTCTAGTATTTCCCATTCTATTGTTTTCCTATATTTCTTTGCATTGACCACTGAGTAAGGTTTTCTTATCTCTCCTTGCTGTTCTTTGGAACTCAGCATTCAGATGGATATATGTTTCTTTTTCTCCTTTTCCTTTAGCATCTCTTCTTTTCTCAACTGTTTGTAAAGCCTCCTCAGCAACAATTTTGTCTTTTTACATTTCTTCTTCTTGGGGATGGTCTTGATCTCTGCCTCCTGTACAACGTCATGAACCTCTGTCCATAGTTCTTCAGGCACTTTTTCTATCAGATCTAATCTCTTGACTCTATTTGTCACTTCCACTGTGTAATCAATCGTAAGGGATTTGATTTATGTCACACTTGATCAATTTTGGTAACTAACTGTGGCTCAGATCATGAACTCCTTAATGCAAAATTCAGGCTTAAATTAAAGAAAGTAGGGAAAACCACCAGACTATTCAGGTATTTAGAGATGTAAATCTCTCCAAAGAGATGATAAGGCTTCACTGGTGGCTCAGTGTTAAAGAATCCACTTGCCAATGCAGAAGACACAGGTTCCGTCCCTAGGTTGAAAAGATCCCCGGGAGAAGGAAATGGTAACCCATTACACTATTCTTGCCTGCAAAATCCCACGGACAGAGGACCTGGGGGTCTACAGTCCATGGGCTGCAAAAGAGTAGAGTACAACTTGGTGACAACAAAACAACAAAGAGACGATAAGGTTAAAATGAGGTCGTGAAGTGGACCTAATCCAACATCATTGGTGTCCTAATGAGACTAGGAACTTAGCACACAAACATATACAGAGGGAAGACCGTGTGAAGACTCAGGGAGAAGACAGCCATCTCAACACGAGGAAGAATGGTCTTCGAAGAACTCAGCACTGCTGACTGCTTGATCTCAGACTTCTAGCTTCCAGAATTGCAAGAAAGTAAGCTTCTGTTGTCAGTATTTCTGCCACCCAGTCTGCAGTAAATTTTTGTTACAACACCCCTAAAAAGCTAATACAGATTGCAAACAAGGCATTTTGATAAATCAAGTAAAAAGATAATTGCCATGTTAGTAATAAACTCTTCTGCCCTAGATCCATTTCTGTCCTTGACATAAATCTGCTAAAATGGAATTGTCAGCTGAGAGTTATCAATTCTAGGCTCAATTTTTACATAAAATTCTAATTCACATTAATTGTTTGTTAAAGGAACATACACATAAAATATACAGCAATTATGCAAGACATGAACATTCTTTGGCCTTAAGTTCCAATTTTCAGATCATTATATACTTCTGAATATTTCTTTCCAGTCTTTATATTTGCATGTTATCAACTTCTTTTATATTATCTTTTAGGTCATTCGGTATTTTCATGTGGAGATTGTCTTATTGAAAGTGACACTTTACCATCTCTGGAAAAATACAGAATTACTATTTCTAAAATTCATAATTTGACATTTGAAAATTTCATATATTTATGAGTAAAATACATTTTATTTTTTAATAGTAAGGGAAGATGAAAGGCAAATGGCATACAAACTGTAATAAGACTGAAGATAATAGCAGCACTAGTTATTATATAGAAGGGAAATCATAGAAGCATAAAATCATTGAATCACATGAATTCTAGTCTATAACTTTTCTGACTTCCTGAATCCCATTTGATATTATTTTATCCTCCAGTTCATGAGATATCAGTGAAACAAAGCCTTTGTAAAAGCCTGCAGTTTTAAAGTCATGTTGCTGAAGCACAGGTTATACATGCATTAAATTAATTTAATTTTTTACTTGTTTTCCCATAAATAAATTTCTGCTCCAGGGACACTAGTCAGTCCCCTGCCTATAGAATTCTATACATATTGCCAACACAACACTTCATCTAAATCAGAACGCTCCCCACTTGCTCTATCATCTGCGTAAATCCTATTTAACCTTCGAGGCTCTGCTAAATTCTTGTTTCTTCCAGAAGCTACCCCAAATGGTATGGAGAACATGTAAGGTTTTCACTCCTCTGACCATCAAGCCTCCAGAGTCTCTAATGCATAAAGTAGTTTCAGATGGCTTCATTTGTCATGTAACTTCACCCATGAGCTTTTAAGTAGTCCTGGGAGAAGTGAAAAATGTCTTTTAAAGAATAAATTTTGTGATACCTCAGAGTGATGTCAGCAAAATGAAGGGGTAGCCAGCTCCGAGCTCTCATCCATTCACAGAAACATTGAAAAACAAATGTAAACTGTCAAAACAAGCTTTGTCAAAACTCTGGAAAATAGTTAAAGGGTGTTTTTATTGCTTTTACAGCACCAAGTCCTTGGTGCAGCAGCGATCTTAAAGGGGCAGCAGCCCATGGTTCTAGTGTGGGTTCTTGGTATCCAGTTCCAGAGAAAGAAGAGCAGACCCCGTTCGCAAGTTGTTGTGTAAGTCTGTTCTGATTCATCTGGAGGGATGCCTGAACGAATGACAGGCAGTGTTTGTCTCTGTTTTGTAGAACTCCGAACTCAGACTGAAAAAGTAACATGCATTGCTCCACAGATTAATGGACTAACAACAGGTTAATGGAGCTAACAAAAGATTAATGGAACATAATATATAAGTATTACATGATATCACTTACATACAGATTATAAAAGGCCAAATTCAGAGTTAACAGAGAGTATAACGGTGGTTACTCGGGGCTGGGAGGTGGAAGAAATGGGAAGTTGTTGCTCCAAGAGCACATACTTACAGTTACAATATAAGTAAGTTTGGGGGATCTAATATGCTTGGTGATTATAGTCAACAATATAGTATTACACACCTGGAAGTATTTATGAGAGCAGATTGTAACTGTCTTCACCAAAAATAATAATAATAATAATTTTCACACTTTTTAAACTTAAGAGTTGTTTTGCTGTGGATATGGTATATCACATATATATGATCACAATAGAATTTTCTCTGATTACAGTGGAGTGAAACTAAAAATCAAAAACAAAAGGAAACTGAAAAATACACACATATGTGGATACTAAACAATGTATTCTTAAACAACCAATGTGTCAATGAAGACACTTTGAAACTCATTCTATCAGGTTAGGTATCCTGACAATAAAACAAAACTAAAAAGTCACAAGAAAAAAAAGTCACAGGATAATATCCCTTATGGATATAGCTGCAAAATTATCATCAAAATATTATCAAATCAAATCCAAAAGCAATTAAAAAAGTCATACATCATTATCAAGTGAGGTTTATCACAGGAAAGCAAGGGTAGTTCAATATAAGAAAATCAACATATTTTATACATCATATAAACAGAATAAAGAAAAAAATTATCATCTTAATTGATGTAGAATAGAACATTTGATAAAATATAATATTTTATGACAAAAAACTCAGAAAACTTGGACTATAAAGAAAATTCCTGAACATGATAATAAGCCTTCATGAAAAATTAATATTTAACATTATGCTCAGTGGAGAAAGACTGAATTTTTTTTCCCAGATATCAGGAATAAGAACAAGATGCTGCTTTCACTATTGCTGTTTGACATTACACTGGGAATTCTCATTTGAGCAGTAGACAAGAAAAATAAAAAATTAGAAAAGTAAATTATCGGTATTCACAGATAACATAATCTAATACAGACAATTA
Source organism: Neotragus moschatus (assembly GCA_006410615.1). Lineage (NCBI taxonomy): Eukaryota > Metazoa > Chordata > Mammalia > Artiodactyla > Bovidae > Neotragus > Neotragus moschatus. The sequence goes on along the minus strand of SJYA01001051.1, from coordinate 386,393 downwards.
CAAAGAACACAAAAGGAAGGTGCTTGAGCTTATAACCACATTAAGTGAAGTTTCATGGTAAAGATCGGCACACAAATATCAGTTGTGTTTTTATAAAGCAGCAATGACAATTTGAAGACAAAATTATAAAAGCACTTATGTTTACAATAGCATTTATAAAATACAATGCAAAAATACTTAGGAATTAATTTAACCAAGGAAATAAAAAACTTGTACACTAAAAATTACAAAGCATGGCTGAAAAAAATTTTAAAGAAAACCAAAATAAATGGAAAGATATCCCATGTTCATTGATAGGAATCTTAATTTCATTAAGATATTAATGCTGAAGCTGAAGCTGAAGCTCCATACTTCCACAACCTGATGGGAACAGCTGACCCATTAGAAAAGACCCTGATGCTGGGAAACACTGAAGGCAGGAAGAGAAGGGGATGACAGAGGTTGAGATGGTTGGAAGGCATCACCAACTCAATGGACATAGGTGTGAGCAATCTCCATGAGTTGGTGATGGACAGGGAAGCCTGGCGTGCTGCAGTCCATGGTAGTGCAAAGAGTCAGACATGACTGAATGACTGAACTAACTGAATTACTCAAAATAAGCTACTGGTTCAACACATATCCAATCAAAATTTCAACAGCTTTTTTGCAGAAGTAGAAAAGCTGTTTTCTATTGAGCTATACTCAGATTTATAAGAAATTGCAAGGAGCCCTGTATAGCCAAAATAATCTTGGAAACAAGAACAAAGTTTGAGGCCTCTTATGTTCCAATTTTAAAATTTATTACAAAGTTTACTGTAATCAAAACAGTGTGTTACTGGCATGAAGANCCCAGATATCAGGAATAAGAACAAGATGCTGCTTTCACTATTGCTGTTTGACATTACACTGGGAATTCTCATTTGAGCAGTAGACAAGAAAAATAAAAAATTAGAAAAGTAAATTATCGGTATTCACAGATAACATAATCTAATACAGACAATTACAAAGAACACAAAAGGAAGGTGCTTGAGCTTATAACCACATTAAGTGAAGTTTCATGGTAAAGATGGGCACACAAATATCAGTTGTGTTTTTATAAAGCAGCAATGACAATTTGAAGACAAAATTATAAAAGCACTTATGTTTACAATAGCATTTATAAAATACAATGCAAAAATACTTAGGAATTAATTTAACCAAGGAAATAAAAAACTTGTACACTAAAAATTACAAAGCATGGCTGAAAAAAATTTTAAAGAAAACCAAAATAAATGGAAAGATATCCCATGTTCATTGATAGGAATCTTAATTTCATTAAGATATTAATGCTGAAGCTGAAGCTGAAGCTCCATACTTCCACAACCTGATGGGAACAGCTGACCCATTAGAAAAGACCCTGATGCTGGGAAACACTGAAGGCAGGAAGAGAAGGGGATGACAGAGGTTGAGATGGTTGGAAGGCATCACCAACTCAATGGACATAGGTGTGAGCAATCTCCATGAGTTGGTGATGGACAGGGAAGCCTGGCGTGCTGCAGTCCATGGTAGTGCAAAGAGTCAGACATGACTGAATGACTGAACTGACTGAATTACTCAAAATAAGCTACTGGTTCAACACATATCCAATCAAAATTTCAACAGCTTTTTTGCAGAAGTAGAAAAGCTGTTTTCTATTGAGCTATACTCAGATTTATAAGAAATTGCAAGGAGCCCTGTATAGCCAAAATAATCTTGGAAACAAGAACAAAGTTTGAGGCCTCTTATGTTCCAATTTTAAAATTTATTACAAAGTTTACTGTAATCAAAACAGTGTGCTACTGGCATGAAGATGATTGTATAAGCTGATAGATTTGAACTGAGAGCCCAGAATTAAATCCATACACCTATGGTCAATTGATGTGTGACAATCTTCCAAGTCTATTTATTGGGGAAAGAAAACTTGCCCAGAGGAGATCATGCTGGAAAACTAGATTTCCACAGGCAAAAAATAGAAGCTAGACCACTTATCTGAAAATTAATGAAGGATCTAACTATTGATATTTATCTGATTAGATCTGATAGAGTCTCTGAAGAACTATAAGTTGAGGCTCATGATATTGTACAGGAGGCAGTGATCAAAACCATCCCCAAGAAAAAGACATGCACAAAGGCAAAATGGTTGTCTGAGGAGGCCTTACAAGGAGATCAGGAAAGAAGAGAAGCAAAAGGCAAAGGAGAAAAGGAAATATATACCCATTTGAATGCAGAGTTCTAAGAATAGCAAGGAGAGATAAGAGAGCCTTCCTCAGAGATCAAGGCAAAGAAATAGGGGAAAACAAAAGAATGGGAAGGACTAGAGATCTTCAAGAAAATTGGAGGTATAGAGGGAATATTTCATGCCAAGATAGGCACAATGAAGAACAGAAACTCTATGGACTTAACAGAAGCAGAAGATATTAAGAAGATGAGGCAAGACTACACAGAAGAACTATACAAAAAATATTAATGATGCAGGTAACAATGATGGCGTGGTCACTCACCTAGAGCCAGAAAACCGGAAGGGGGAAATCAAGATGGCCTTAGGCAGCATCACTACAAACAAAGCTAGTGGAGGTGATGGAATTCCAGTTAAGCTGTTTCAAATACTAAAAGGTGATGCTGTGAGAGTGCTTCACTAGATATGCCAGCAAATCTGGAAAACTCAACAGTGATCAGTTAGTTCAATCCAGTCACTCAGTCATGCCTGACTCCGTGGCCCCATGGACTGTAGCACGCCAGGTTTCCCTGTCCATCACCAATTCCTGGAGCTTGCTCAAACTCATGTCCATCGAGTTGCTGATGCCACCCAACTGTCTCATCCTCTGTCATCCCCTTCTTCTCCTGCCTTTAATCTTTCCCAGCATCAGGTTGTTTTTCAAAGAGTCTGTTTGCATATGTTGGCCAAAGTATTGGAGTTTCAGCCTCAGCATCAGTCCTTTCAATGAACATTCAGGACTGATTTCATTTAGGATTGACTGGTTTGATCTCGCTGTCCAAGGGACTCTCAAGAGTCTCCTCTAACACCACAGTTCAAAAGCATCAATTCTTCAGTGCTAAGCTTTCTCTATAGTCCAATTCTAATATCCATGCTTCCCTGGTGGTTCAGATGCCTGTTATATAGGAGACCTGGGTTTAATCCTTGGGTCAGGGAGATCCCCTGGAGAAGGAAATGGTAACCCATTCCAGTACTCTTGCTTGGAAAATTCCATGGATGGAGGAGCCTGGTAGGCTACAGTCCATGAGGTCGCAAAGAGTTGGACACTACTGAGCAACTTCACTGGTTCACTGATTCTCTCACTACTGGAAAAACCATAGTTTTGACTAAATAGACCTTTGTTGCAACAGTGGTCACTGGACTGGAAAAAGGTTAGTTTTCATTCCAATCCCAAAGAAAGGTAATGCCAAAGAATGTTCAAATTACTTCATGATTTCACTTATCTCACATGCTAGNACTGAGCAACTTCACTGGTTCACTGATTCTCTCACTACTGGAAAAACCATAGTTTTGACTAAATAGACCTTTGTTGCAACAGTGGTCACAGGACTGGAAAAAGGTTAGTTTTCATTCCAATCCCAAAGAAAGGTAATGCCAAAGAATGTTCAAATTACTTCATGATTTCACTTATCTCACATGCTAGCAAAGTAATGCTCAAAATTGTCCAAGCTAGGCTTCAACAGTACATGAAATGAGAAATTTCAGATGTTCAAGCTGGATTTAGAAAAGGCAGAGGAACCAAAGATCAAATTGCCAACATCCACTAGATCATAGAAAAAGAAGAGAGTTCCAATAAAACACCTACTTTTGCTTTATTTAGTAAGCCAAATTCTTTGACTGTGTGGATCATAACAAACTGTGGAAAATTATTCAAGAGATGGGAATACCAGACCACCTGACCTGCCTCCTGGGAAATCTGTATGCAGGTCAAAAATCAACAGTTAGAACTGGACATGGAACAACAGACTGCTTAAAAATTGGGAAAGGAGTACGTCAAGGCTGTATACTGCCACCCAGCTTACTGAGCTTTATGCAGAGTATATCATGTGAAATGCCAGATGAAGCACAAGCTGGAATCAAAATTTTGGGAGAAATATCAATAACATCAGATATGAAGATGATGCCACCCTTATGGCAGAAAGCGAAGGAGAATTAAAGAGCCTCTTGATGAAAGTGAAAGAGGAGAGTGAAAAAGTTGTCTTAACTCAACATTCAGAAATCTAAGATCATGGCATCTGGTCCCATCAATTCATGGCAAATAGATGATGGTGAAACAATGGAAAAAGTTACAGACTTACTTTTTGGGGCTCCAAAATCACTGCAGATAATGACTTCAGCCAAAATTAAAAGACACTTGCCCCTTAGAGTTGGCAAAGAATCTGCCTGCAATGCAGGAGAGCCCAGTTCAATTTCTAGGTCGGGAAGATCCACTGGAGAAGGGATAGATTACCCAGTCCAGTATTCTTGGGCTTCCCTTGTGGCTCAGCTGGTAAAGCATTCACCTGCAATGTGGGAGACCTGGGTCAATCCCTGGGTTGGGAAGAGCCCCTGGAGAAGGGAAAGGCTGCCCACTCCAATATTCTGGCCTGGAGAATTCCATGGACTATACAGTCCATGGGGTTGCACTTGACTTCACATTCCAAGATGTCTGGCTCTAGGTGAGTGATCACACATCATAATTATCTGGTTCGTGAAGATCTTTTTTGTACAATTCTTCTGTGTATTCTTGCCACGTCATCTTAATATCTTCTACTTCTGTTAGGCCCATACTATTTCTGTCCTTTATTGAGCACATCTTTGCATGAAATGTTCCCTTGGTATCTCTAATTTTCTTGAAGAGATCTCTAGTCTTTCCCATTCTACTGTTTTCCTCTATTTCTTTGTACTAATCACTGAGGAAGGCTCTCTTGTCTCTCCTTGCTATTCTTTGGTGCTCTTCCAACCGAGACAGCATATTAAAAACAGAGACATTAATTTGCCAACAAAGGTCCATCTAGTGAAAGCTATGGTTTTTCCAGTAGTCATGTATGGATGTGAGAGTTGGACTATAAAGAAATCTGAAAGCTGAAGAATTGATGCTTTTGAACTGTGGTGTTGGAGAAGACTCTTGAGTGTCCCTTGGACTGCAAGGAGATCCAACCAGTTAATCCTAAAGGAAATCAGTCCTGAGTATTCATTGGAAGGACTGATGCTGAAACTGAAACTCCAAAATTTTGGCTACCTAATGTAAATAACTGACTCATTGGAAAAGACCCTGATGCTGAGAAAGATCAAAGGCAGGAGGAGTAGAGGATGATAGAGGATGTGATGTTTGGATGGCATCACTGGCTCGATGGACATAAGTTTGAGTGGGGAAGCCTGAAATGCTGCAGTCCTTGGGGTTTCGAAGAGTTGGACACAACTGAGCAAGTGAACTGAAGTGAAATGTTGATATAACAGGTGAAAAAATAAAAATTTTAGAGGAAACCATATGGGTAGATTCTCCTGTCATTGGCTTGGCAATTGATTCTTATATATGATACCAAGAGCCTGAGCAGCAAAGGAAAATACCAGATAAACTGGACTTCACAAACTTAAAGACTTAGAAAGAAAAGAAATTAAAAAAAAAAAAATTTGTGTACCTAAAGGTATTGTTAAGAAAATTAGAAAACAAACTACAGAATAGGAAAAAATATTTGCATATCTTACATCTGAGAAAGGCTTATATCCAGAATACTTCTTTAGAACTGTTGAACTTCTGTAACTCTTCTTGGTCTATCGAGTTTTCTATAATATAAATAGCACAGATTGGGTGACTTAAAGAACATTTATTTCTCACAATTTTGAAGGCTTCAAAAGTCAAGATCAACAATCTGGTAAATTTAATCTCTGGTGAGGTTCCACTTTCTGGTGTTATAAATGTCTTTTCTGTGTCCTCATGTAGATGAGAGGGCATTGGAACTCTCTGGGGTCTTTTCTTTAAGGCAGTAATTGCACTGATGAGGGCTCTACTCTTATGACCTAACCGTCTCCCAAAGCCTTATCTCAAAATACCATCATATATAGGATTATGCTTCAACGCATGTTGTTGCAAATGAGGCACAAACACTCAGTCTGTTTAGCTAACTAAACAACTAAAAAACAATCTAATTTAAAAAATGAGAAAATTTGAATGGACAGTTCTTCAAAGAAGATATACAAATAAGTAAGCACATGAAGAGTTGCTAATCATTGTGTGTTGTGTTAAGTCACTTTAGTTGGGCTGACTCCTTGCAACCCCATGGATTGCAGCCCACTAGGCTACCCTGTCCTTGGGATTCTTCAGGCAAGAATACCGGAGTGGGTTGTCATTTCCTCCTCTGGGAGATCTTCCCAAGCAGGGATCAAACCCATGTCCCTTATGTCTCCTTCATTGGTGGGTGGGTTCTTTACTAACTATGCTACGTGGAAAGTGGAAATGCAAATTAAAGCTGCAGTGAAATAACACTTCATATCCATCAGGATGACTTTTTTACAAAAGCAACAAAAAAAATAACAAGTGCTGTCTTACGCATAAAGAAATTGGAATCCTGGCACAATTTAGTAGGAATGTTAAATAGGGCAGCCACTGTGGAAAACACATGAGGAGTTCCTCAAAATTCTTAAAGAGATGGGAAAACCAGACCACCTTTCTTGTCTTCTGAGAAACCTGTATGCCAGTCAAGAAGAAACACAACTTGATTGTTCTAGAACAACAGATTGTTTCAGGATTGGGAAAGGGGTATGACATGGCTGTAATGGTCATCCTGCTTATTTAACTTGTATGAAGAACACATCATGTGAAATGCCAGGCTGGATGAGTTACAAGTTGGACTCGAGATTGCTGGGGGAAATATCAACAATCTCAGATATATGGATGATACCCCTCTAATGGCAGAAAGTGAAGAGAAACTGTAAAGCATCGTGTTGAGAGTGAAGGAGGAGAGTGAAAAAGCCTTCTCAAAATGCAATATTAAAACAACAACAGCTAAGATCATGGCATCCAGTGCTATCACTTCATGGAAAATAGAAAGGGACAAGGTGGAAGAAATGACAGATTTCCTCTTCTTGGGCTCTAAACTCATTGCAGATGGTGACTGCAGCCATGAAATTAAAAAATTACTTCTTGGTAGGAAAGTTTTGACAAACTGAGACAGTGTGTTAAAAATAAAAGATATCACTTTACTGACAGAAGTCCATATAATCAAGACTATAGTCTTTCCAGTAGTTATGTAGAGATATGAGAGCTAGAAAATAAAAAAGGCAGGACACCAAAGAAATTCATACTTTTGAACTGTGGTGCTGGTGAAGACTCTTGAGAGTCTCCTGGAAAGCAAGGAGATCACACCAGTCCATCCTAAAGGAAATCAGTCCTGAATATCCCTTGGAAGGACTGATGCTGAAGCTGAAGCACCAATATTTTGGCCACCTGATGAGAAGAGCTGGCTCATTTGAAAATACTCTAATGCTCCGAAAGATTGAAGGCAGAAGGAGAAGGCAACAGAGGATGAGATGGTTAGATGGCAGGACTGATTCAATGGACATGAACTTGGGCAAACTCCACGAGATGGTGAGGGCAGGGAAGTCTTGGTGCAGCAGTTCATGGCATTGCAGAGAGTCAGACACAACTGGATGACTGAACAACAGCACCAAATGTTTCTTCCAGTAGTCATACTTGGATATGAAAATTGGACCATAAAGAAGGCTAAGCACCTAAGAATTGATGCTTTCAAATCGTGGTGCCAGAAAAGACTCTTGTGAATCCCTTGGACAGCAAAGAGATCAATTAGTCAATTCTAAAGGAAATCAACCCTGAATATTCATCGTAAGGACTCATGCTGAAGCTCCAATACTTTGGTCTTATGATGGCAAGAGCTGACTCATTGGAAAAGACCCTATTCTAGGAAAGATTGAAAGCAAAAGGAGAAGGAGGTGGCAGAGGATGAGATGGTTCGATAGAATCACCAACACAATGGACATGAGTTTGAGCAAACTCTTGGACACAGTGAAGGGTGGGAAAGCCTGGCGTGCTACAGTCCATGAGGTCTCAGAGTCAGACCCGACTTAGTGACTGAGTAACAGCAACAATCTACAAGCCAAGAATGCCAAGGTTTGCTGGCAAACACTAGAAGCTAGGAAAAGGCAAGAAGGGATTCTTCCTTGGAAACTTCAGAGCAATCACAGGGCTGCAGACTCCTTAATTCCATACTCTGGCCTCCAGAACTGAGAGAGAATAAATTTCTGTTGTTTCAATGCACTTCATTTGTGGTACTTTGCTATAGCAACCCTATAAACTAATAAAGTATATCTAAGTATATATGCCCTTTGTATTAACTTAGAATTCTTTTAGTTCAACAGTATTACCTTAAAATTAACAGGAACCTTAAAACAAACAGAAGAACTCAACAAACAAGGAAGCAGCCCTGAGTATTTTCCAGCTGACCTCTCATCAGCACCTTGTCTCAGTGCTTCACAGGGTACAGTTTTGAAAAACAAGAAATCCAGTGTAGTATTCTTATTTGATTTATGTGGAAATGGAGGCTTAAATAAATTTCTTCTCTGATGGAGAGTGGTGGCAGACCACTCCCACTCCAATGTGTATTTGATTTCTTATTGCTTCGTAATGTCCTATACTCTACTGCTTTGAGCTCTTATTGATTTTCTCATCATAAAATTAACACATTTCATCACATAAAAATTTATCAAATCAAAACAGTAAAAATATGAAGTTCCTGGTCTAATTAACATTTTATAAAAGAGCCCTAAACATTTGATGGATTTACATATAAGCACTTACCTCCCCAATTAAACCCTGCAGCCTCTGCTGGCTAGTCTCTGCAGTCAAAGGAATAAAATCAGTCTGGCAGATAGAATATACTTACAGAGACATGATGTTTTCTTTCTTTCTCCTTTTTAAAAAAATAATCCACAATTGTGAAAATTTCCTTTCCACTCTTATATTGCTCCCTTACACTCTGTAATCACTAAGCATCTTTATTCTCATTCTTTACTTTCCACAACTTATATTATTTCCTCTCAACACAAACCTTACCCTTTTCCTCCACCTCTCTCATTTAATGTCTCTCTCCCATTCTCCAGTTTCCTTAATAGAAGACCTAAGAGATGTCATCATATAAAATAATTTGAACAGAATGTGGAAATAACCTAAGCATACATATTTTATCTGATCCTGTTATTTCTATACATACACTAGTTTGTCAAACTTCAATAAGAATTTTCTATTTTCACCCTTTTCTTCTAAAGATTTGTTGTGTTCATCCCTTTATACTTTTTCTTATTAAAAAGTTAATGGATATATACATTATATTTTAATTTATATGAAAAATCAAGCAAATGCATTTGTGCTAGATACTTATTTAAAGTATATATCAATGTTATTTTAAATAAATAAATGCAGTATATTGTACTGTAAAAAAAAAAACAAATCATAGAATACTGAAAAAGTGAGACTTCTCTCTTCATGTTCTGGCTATAGAGAGCTTGAAGGTGCTTTACTCCCATACTTACAATAAAAAAGAACAAAAATAAACATTCAATTGTGACTTGTTTTGAACCTATTATAAAACNTCAAGCAAATGCATTTGTGCTAGATACTTATTTAAAATATATATCAATGTTATTTTAAATAAATAAATGCAGTATATTGTACTGTAAAAAAAAAACAAATCATAGAATACTGAAAAAGTGAGACTTCTCTCTTCATGTCCTGGCTATAGAGAGCTTGAAGGTGCTTTACTCCCATACTTACAATAAAAAAGAACAAAAATAAACATTCAATTGTGACTTGTTTTGAACCTATTATAAAACTAAGTTCACAGAAAAACCAGTGCTCCAAAATCTAGTAAGAGATAGCAATCTGCAAAAAGAAAAGCGGTGAGCGTTGATTCATGTGGTACAGATGCAAATAGGTACTTGAAACAGTAGCTCTGTGTGAGTAACTGATCACTGCTGAAACCTGTGCTGGGACTCACGGAACACAGTGATGCCCCTGAGATTGAAGGTATCAGAGGACTCCACCCTGTTGAAGTCCCTTATAACAAATCTCACTGGGCATTCACAGAAAACATCAGAGTGAGTCCTAAGAAAGTGTCCATGGTAGTGCAGTGCAGAAAGGTGACAGCAGTTATATGGGATGGACCNCAGTAGCTCTGTGTGAGTAACTGATCACTGCTGAAACCTGTGCTGGGACTCACGGAACACAGTGATGCCCCTGAGATTGAAGGTATCAGAGGACTCCACCCTGTTGAAGTCCCTTATAACAAATCTCACTGGGCATTCACAGAAAACATCAGAGTGAGTCCTAAGAAAGTGTCCATGGTAGTGCAGTGCAGAAAGGTGACAGCAGTTATATGGGATGGACCCATCTCCTCTACACCCACTGTGGAACAAAAGCCTTAATCTGTAACAGAGGTGGACAAAGTTTACAACCAGGAGAAGGAAACAGAGGAAAGATTCTACTCCTGAGGAAGCAGAAGACCATGAACTGGGCTCAGAGCTAAACTAAGGGAGGAAAAGAAAAATAAGAAGATAGCTTTCCCCAGACTGAGGACACTGTGACTGCTGATGCTACAGCTTAGACAGAGAAAGTCCCTCAAGTCTCCAAAGCCAAGAGTCAAGCCCTGAAAAAATAACTAATGGTAAAANTGAAAGAGGAGAGTGAAAACTGTCTCTTATACACATCTTCTCCTAAAATGAAAACCAGAAGCTGTACAAAATATATGAAAGAGAAGTTTTCAGACACTGGACATCATGCAGAAAAGGACTGTGGTACCTAGAGAAAGGCTTAAAGGCAAACCCAGAAACTATTAAACTGATGAATAAGTATTTAAACTTTTACTTAGTCTGGACATGCCATACAAACTAATTCAAAGAATACAACAAAAATCTGGAGCCAACAATGTAAAATCACAGAGTATATTATCCAGTCAAAAGTTACCAGGCATGCAAAGAAACAAACAAACAAACAAAAAATAAGTCTTTCAAACCAAGAGAAAATCAATTATTAGAATTAGAGTCAAAATCATAGAGATAATAGAGTTATCAAACAAAGATATGTGTACAAAAGCTTTTATAAATAGGTTCTGCATATTTAAGAAGGTGGAGGAAAAGATGAATATGATGATGAATGACATATAAGGCATGTGAAAAAATTCAAATCAGCTGCCACAGATTTAAAATTTATTACATGAATAATACTCTGGATTCAGTTGACAACAGATGAGACACTGCAGAAGAGACTAGTGTTACTGAAGACAAAACAATGGAAAATATTCCAAATGAAACATATGGATTAAACTGGATTTAAGAAAATAAACAAAACCCTGTTAATCAATGGGACAATATTTCACCATCCAACATCTATATATACTTGCAGTAAAAGAAGAAAGGTATAAGGGGACAAAAGTAAAGTTGAAAAAATATAAATTTTAGAAAAGTTATTTATTTGTAGATAATATGGTGATCTATAATAGAAAATATTACATAATCTACAAAAAAGCCTTGAAAAATGGTAAATGCTTTCATCAGTTTGTGGGACACAAATAAATGAAGCTTTTCAGTTACAAAAATCAGCATTAAAATCAGCAGCATCTGAAACATGTGAGAGCAAACCATAAAGAGAAAATAACATGCGGAGTCTCCCTAAAAATTCAAATGCAAAGAGGATTATCTTAAGCAACATATTTTCAAGTCCCATAAAGAAATACGAGACATAAAAGGTCTTCTATACAAAAAATATCTTCAGGACCTAGATAACCATGATGGTGTGATCACTCACCTAGAGCCAGACATCCTGGAATGAGAAGTCAAATGGACTTTAGGAAGCATCACTACAAACAAAGCTGGTGGAAGAGATAGAATGCCAGCTGAGCTATTTTAAATCCTAAAAGTTGATGCTGTGAACGTGCTGCACTCAATATGCCACCAAATCTTGAAAACTCAGCAGGGACCACAGGACAGGAAAAGGTCAGGTTTCATTCCAATCCCAAGGAAAGGCAATGTCAGATAATGCTCAAACTACTGCACAATTGCAACATCTCACAGGCGAGTAAAGTAATGCACAAAATTCTCCAAGCCAGGCTTCAACATTACCTGAAGAGATAGTTGAAGCTGGATTTAGAAAAGACAGAAGAACCAGCGATCAAATGGCCAGCATCCGTTGGATCATCAAAAGAGCAAGAGAGTTCTAGAAAAACAACTACTTCTGCTTTATTGGCAATGCCAAAACCTTTGACTGTGTGGATCACAATAAACTGGAAAATTCTGAAAGAGATAGGAATACCATACCACCTGACCTGCCTCTTGAGAAACCTGTATGTAGGTCAGGAAGCAACAGTTAGAACTAGACATGGAACAACAGACTGGTTACAAACAGAAAAAGGAGTACATCAAGGCTTTATACTGTTACTGTACTTATTTAACTTATATGCGGAGTACATCATGAGAAACGCTGGGCTGGATGAAGCACAAGCTGGAACCAAGATTGCTGGGACAAATATCAATAACCTCAGATATGCAGATGACACCAACCTTATGGCAGAAAGTGAAGAACTAAAAGCCCCTTGATGAAAGTGAAAGAGGAGAGTGAAAAAGCTGGCTTGAAGAAACTAGAAGAACTTCAAGAACATTCAGAAAACTAAGATCATGGCATCTGATCCCATCACTTCATAGAAAATAGATGGAGAAACAGTGGAAACAGTGGCTGACTTTATTTTGTTGGGCTCCAAAATCACTGCAGATGGTGACTGCAGCCGTGAAATGAAAAGAGACTTACTCCTTGGAAAAAGAGTTATGACCAACCTAAACAGCATATTCAAAAACAGAAACATTATTTTGCCAACAGAGGTCCATCTAGTCAAGGCTATGGTTTCTCCAGTAGTCAAATATGGATGTGAGAGTTGGACTATAAAGAAAGCTGAGCACTGAAGAATTGATGCTTTTGAACTGTGATATTGGAGAAGACTCTTGAGTCTTCCAACCAGTCCATCCTAAAGGAGATTAGCCCTGGTGTTCATTGGAAGGACTGATTTTGAAGCTGAAACTTCAATACTTTCAATACTTTGATCACCACCTGATGCAAAGAGCTGACTCATTTGAAAAGACCCTGATGCTGGGAAAGATTGAAGGGAAGGGGAGAAGGGGCTGACAGAGGATGAAATGGTTGGATGACATCACGGACTCTATGGACATGGGTTTGGGTAAACTCTGGGAGTTGGTGATAGACAGGGAGGCCTGCCATGCAGCAGTCCATAGCGTCACAAAGATTCGGACAAGGCTGAGGAACTGAACTAAAAATCTAACTAAGGTTGATCATAGCTTTCCTTCTAAGGGGCAAGTGATTTTTATTTCATGGTTGGAGTCACAATCTGCAGTGATTTTGGAGCCCAATGAAATAAAATATTTCACTGTTTCCATTGTTTCCCTATCTATTTGCCATGAAGTGATGGAAAGGGATGCCACGATCTTAGTTTTCTGAATGTTTAATTTTATGCCAACATTTTCACTCTCCTCTTTCACTTTCAACAAAAGTCTCTTTAGTTCCTCTTCACTTACTGCCATAAGGATGATGTCATCTGCATATCTGAGGTTATTGATATTTCTCCCAGCAATCTTGATTCCAGCTTGTGCTTCATCCAGCCTGGCTTTTCTCATGATACACTCTTCATATAAGTTAAATAAGCAGGGTGACAATATACAGTCTTGATGTACTACTCTTTTTCCTATTTGGAACCAGTCTGTTGTTCCATGTCCAGTTCTAACTGTTGCTTCTTGATCTGCATACAGATTTCTCAGGAGTCAGGTAAGGTGGTCTGGTATTCCTATCTCTTCCAGAATTTTCCACAGTTTATTGTGATCCACACAGTCAAAGGCTTTGACAAGTCAATAAAGCAGAAGCAGATGTTTTACAGGAACTCTTGTTTTTTCGATGATCCAACGGATGTTGGCAATTTGATCTCTGGTTCCTCTGCCTCTTCTCAATTCAGCTGGAACATCTGGAATTTCTCAGTTCACAAACTGTTGAAGCCTGTGTTGGAGAATTTTGAGTATCACTTTCCTAGCATGTGAGATGAGTGCAATCGTGTGGTAGTTTGAGCATTCTTTGGCATTGCCTTTCTTTGGGATCGGAATGAAAACTGACCTTTTCCAGTCTTGTGGCCACTGCTGAGTTGTCCAAATTTGCTGGCATATTGAGTGCAGCTCTTTCACAGCATCATCTTTTAGAATTTGAAATACCTCAACTGGAATTCCATCACTCCCATTACTTTTGTTTGTAGTGATGCTTCCTGCTACTGCTACTGCTAAGTCACTTCAATCGTGTCCAACTCTGTGCGATCGCATAAGACAGAATCCCACGAGGCTCCCCCATCCCTGGGATTCTCCAGGCAAGAACACTGGAGTGGGTTGCCATAAGACCCTCTTAAATTTGCATTCCAGGATCTGGCTTGTCATGAGTGATCACACCATCTTGGTTATCTGGGACATGAAGAACTTTTTTGTATATTCTGTGTATTCTTGCCACCCCTTCTTTTGCTTCTTTTAGGTCTGTTTGCTTCTTTTGCTTCTGTTAGGTCCATAAATTTCTGTCCTTTATTGGGCCCATCTTTTTGTGAAATTTTCCCTTGGTATCTGGAATTTTCTTGACGAGATCTCTAGTCTTTCCCATTCTATTGTTTTCCTCTGTCTCTTTCCATTGATCACTGAGGAATGCTTTCTTTTCTCTTTGCTATTATTTGGAACTCTGCATTCATATGGGTATATCTTCTCTTTTTCTGTTTGCTTTTATCTTCTTTTCTTTTCTCAACTATTTGTAAGACCACCTCAGATAACCATTTTGACTTTTTGCATTTATTTTTTGGGGGGATGGGCTCGATCCCTGTCTCCTGTGCAATGTCATGAACCTCCATTCATAGAGTTCCATAGAGTTCCTTCAGGAACTCTATAAGATCTAATCCCTTGATTTGTTTGTCACTTCCATGGTATAAACATAAGGGATTTTATTTAGATCATACCTGAATGGTCTAGTGGTTTTCCCTACTTTCTTCAATTTAAGTCTGAATTTGGCAATAAGGAGTTCATGTTCTGAGCCACAGTCAGCTCCTGGTCTTGTTTTTGCAGACTGTAGAGCTTCTCCATCTTTGGCTGCAAAGAATATAATTAATCTGATTTCAGTAGTTACTATCTGGTGATGTCCATGTGCAGAGACTTCTCTTATGTTGTTGGAAGAGGGTGTTTGCTATGAACAGTGAATTCTCTTGAAATATTTTCTGTTAGCCTTTGCCCTATTTCATTTTGCACTCCAAGGCCAAACTTGCCTGTTACTCCAGGTATCTCTTGACTTCCTACTTTTGCATTCCAGTCCCCTATAAGGAAAAGAACATCTTTTTTTTTGGTGTTAGTTTTAGAAAGTCTTGTAGGTTTTCATAGAACTGTATAAATGCAGGTTCTTCAGCTTTACTGGTTGGGGCAGACTTAGATTACTGTGATATTGAATGGTTTGCCTTGGAAAAGAACAGAGATCATTCTGTCATTTTTGAGATTGCATTGAAGTACTGCATTTCAGACTCTTTTATTAACCATGATGGCTACTCCATTTCTTCTAAGGGATTCTTGCCCACAGTAGTAGATATAATGGTCGTCTGAGTTAAATTCACCCATTCTAGTCCATTTTAGTTCACTGATTCCTAAAATGTAGACGTTTACTCTTGCCACCTTCTGTTTGACTACTTCCAATTTGTCTTGATTCATGGATGTAACATTCCAGGTTGCTATGCAATATTGCTCTTTACGACATTGGACTGTACTTTCATCACCAGTCACAGCCACAACTGGGTGTTGTTTNCATTCTAGTCCATTTTAGTTCACTGATTCCTAAAATGTAGACGTTTACTCTTGCCACCTTCTGTTTGACTACTTCCAATTTGTCTTGATTCATGGATGTAACATTCCAGGTTGCTATGCAATATTGCTCTTTACGACACTGGACTGTACTTTCATCACCAGTCACAGCCACAACTGGGTGTTGTTTATCCTTTGGCTCTGCCTCTTCATTCCTTCTGGATTTATTTCTCCACTGTTCTCCAGTAGCATTTTGGGCTCCTACCAACCTCTGGGAGTTCATCTTTCAGTGTCCTATCTTTTTGCCTTTTCATACTGTTCCTGGTGTTCTCAGGGCAAGAATACTGAAGTGGTTTGTCATTCCCTTCTCCAGTGCATCACTTTTTATCATAACTCTCCACCATGATTGGTCCATCTTGGATGGCACTACAAGGCATAGCTCATAGTTTCACTGAGTTAGACAATGTGGTCTAACTGTGGTCCATGTGATTTGTTTGATTAGTTTTTTTGTGATTGTTTTCTTTCTTTCTGCCCTCTGATGGAGAAGGATAAGAGGCTTATGGAAGCTTCCTGATGGGAGACACTGACTTAGTAGCAAACTGGGTCTTGTTCTGATGTGTGGGGCCATGCTCAGTAACTCTTTAATCCAATTTTCTGTTGATGGACTGGGCTGTGTTCCCTCCCTGTTGCTTGACCTGAGGCCAAACTATGGTGGAGGTAATGAAGATAAAGGCAACCTCCTCCAAAAGGTCCAACACACATTGCTGCACTCAGTTCCGTGACCCTGCAGCAGGCCACCGCCGACCCAAGCTTACACCAGAGACTCCTGAATGCTCACAGGCAAGTCTGGGTCAGTCTCTTGTGGGATCACGTCTTTTTTTTATCCTAGGTCCTGTTATGCAAAGAGTTTTGTTTGTGTCCTCCAAGAGTCTGTTTCCCCAATCATGTGTAAGTTCTGGCAGCTCTATGGTGGGTTAGTGGTGACCTCCTCCAAGAGGACTTAGGCCACACTAAGTCTCTGTGGGGTCTCCTGGTGAACTTAGGTTTTTGTTTGAGCCTTCCAAGCATCTCTGGCAGGTGTGGGGTTTGAGTCTAAATGCAATTTCATCCCTCCTACTATCTTGCTGGGGCTTCTCTTTTGCCCTTGGGTGTGGCATATCTTTTTTTGGTGGGATCCAACATTCTCCTGGTGAAGCTTATTTAGCAACAGATTTGTAATTGTAATTTTGTAGGTCTTGCAGAAGTTGAGTGCAGGTTCCTCTACTTTGCCACCTTATACTCTTGATAGAAAAAAGATTGGTGAACTTTTATGCATAAAAATTGAAACTACCCAATATGAATTGCAAAGGAAAATGATTAAAAGATAAAGAGCATCAGTGAACTGTGGAATAATTTCATATGTGAATTTCAGATAAGAATAGGCTTTGCTAAATAAATAATGTTTTTTTTTTAATTTGATAAAAACTACAAACTCAAAATTCTAGGAAGCTCAAAGAATCTCAAGAACAAGAAAAACAAAAAAAAAAAAATCACATCAATGCACATCATAAATAAATTTCCTAACACAAGCGATAAAAATTTTAATAGCATCTACAGTAATGATAGGTGGCTTCTCAGATGGCTCAGTGGTAAACAATCTGTCTGCCAGTTCAGGAGACACAAGAGACCCAAGTTTGAAACTTGGGTCCAGAAGATTCCTTGAAAGAGGAAATGGCAACCCACTCCAGTATGCCTGCCTGACAAATTCCATGGACAGAGGAGCCTAGTGGGCTCTATGGGGTTGAGTGAGTCTATGGGGTTGCAAAGTCAGACATGACTGAGTGATTGTGCACGCACGCGCGCGCACACACACACACACACACACACACACAATAATGACAACAACAAAGGTTTTTTGTCATGAACAATGAAGCAAATATATCTATAAAGTTGTAAAGGCAAATATAGGTCAACTAGCTCACTGTGTGCTCAACAAAAATACATTCTGAAATTTAAGGCAAAATAAAAACTTTTAAAATGTACAAAAACTGAAAGAATTCATTACCAACAGATCTTTGCTATCAGAATTGTTAAAGGGAATAATCCAGTCAGCATCATTGACAATAAGATCAAAACCCAACATAATTAAATATAAAGCTGACAAATTACAAGAATGTCCTGTACACTGAAAACTGCAAACCAATGCACAAAGAAATTTTTAAAAATAGAAGGACATTTATATTGTGTTTACTGATTGGAAGACTATTGTTTGTATGTCAGTTATTCCCAAATTGATCTATAAATTAAATGTAATTTCAATTCACACCCCAGCAGGCAGTTGAAANTACAAAAAAAAAAAAATCACATCAATGCACATCATAAATAAATTTCCTAACACAAGCGATAAAAATTTTAATAGCATCTACAGTAATGATAGGTGGCTTCTCAGATGGCTCAGTGGTAAACAATCTGTCTGCCAGTTCAGGAGACACAAGAGACCCAAGTTTGAAACTTGGGTCCAGAAGATTCCTTGAAAGAGGAAATGGCAACCCACTCCAGTATGCCTGCCTGACAAATTCCATGGACAGAGGAGCCTAGTGGGCTCTATGGGGTTGAGTGAGTCTATGGGGTTGCAAAGTCAGACATGACTGAGTGATTGTGCATGCGCGCGCACACACACACACACACACACACACAATAATGACAACAACAAAGGTTTTTTGTCATGAACAATGAAGCAAATATATCTATAAAGTTGTAAAGGCAAATATAGGTCAACTAGCTCACTGTGTGCTCAACAAAAGTACATTCTGAAATTTAAGGCAAAATAAAAACTTTTAAAATGTACAAAAACTGAAAGAGTTCATTACCAACAGATCTTTGCTATCAGAATTGTTAAAGGGAATAATCCAGTCAGCGTCATTGACAATAAGATCAAAACCCAACATAATTAAATATAAAGCTGACAAATTACAAGAATGTCCTGTACACTGAAAACTGCAAACCAATGCACAAAGAAATTTTAAAAAATAGAAGGACATTTATATTGTGTTTACTGATTGGAAGACTATTGTTTGTATGTCAGTTATTCCCAAATTGATCTATAAATTAAATGTAATTTCAATTCACACCCCAGCAGGCAGTTGAAATTTTTTATCTCATTTAAAAACTCATTTGGAAATGAAATTAAAGTTAAATAGTCAGAGAAACTTTGAAAAAGAAAAGTAAACCAGAAAGACTTACACTGCCTTATTTCTATACTGAACTACTCTTAAAAAAAAAAAAGAAGAAGAAGAAGAAGAAAGATATACACGTGCTTTTAAACTACTACACTAAAGTCAGGACATGTAAAACTAGGCTCTGTTAGTGGTTATCTCTAAGGAGGAGAATATGATTGCAAGAGGACTCAACAAAGCTCCATTTTAGTGAGAAGGTCTCACTTTTTTTTCAATAGGACATTGTGTATGTATACTATTTGAGTAAGTATAAATACACTGGAAGTGAAATACAAAAACTTAAATGCCATTTTCCTATCATAATTACATTTATTTGAGACTGTAGTTATTTAGTAAAGATCGGATAAGGTTTTATATTTATTTGACAGTTGAAAAGGAAAAATACTAGTACCAAAACTTCATATTACTGAAGGTATTGAAGATATTGAGTTATTTTTCATTTACAATGTAAGTCAGAGTCAACATGCTATGGTGGTTTCTTGAATAGATTTGAAAGCACTGTACAAAACTGTGTATGAGCAGACTGTAGTTCTAGGTGGTACTACATGAATATTTTACCAACTGGAAATTCTTGAGACCGCCATTAATATATTAGCAATATACTGCAAGTTCATTTAATATAAAAGGGAGTGGGGGTGTCATGAGAGACTTATCCTAAAATCACAAATAACAATTCAAAGGAATGCACTTTTAGTTTCCACTGCTTCCTAATTTTCATTCTGATGAGTATTGAGTATTTAAAGTACTTTCAACTATGTTTGATTTTAATGTATGACAAGTGTTTGATTTTGCTATTCATCTTGCTATATAATAACTATGCTTAAAGGCCATAAAATGCATCTATTTTAGAGTCTCAAATATCAGTCATAAACTCAAGTTATTAAAACTCAAAGAGATAAAATTTTCTATATAGATTATTATAATACAATAGGCAAATGGTTCCATAGCCTGGTTGGAAGATAAGCTCCACATTTGGGAACAGGCTTAGAGGGTTTAGCAGCACTGAAGCATTTCACTTTGCTTCCCACAGAGGAGAAATTGCCATAGTAAACCTCTGGAAAGTAAATGAGACATAGGCTTCATCCATGCATTTTTAAAAAGTCAAATTTAAAAGATGTTAAAAGCTGTACAATTTAATTAATAATGAAGCAAAATCTTTCTATTTCTTCTATGATTGCAGCCAGTTTCCTTTCAGTTTCCTTTCCTTCTGTTAGGAGAAGTAAAACAGTGTGATATTCTCACTTTAGGGAAAGAAATTATTACAGGTTCATTAATGTCTGTTTCAGCAAAACTCTTAAAGCTTAGTTTTCTCATCTCCACATTTTTACAAACTGGAAATTAAAAAGACCTTTTCTTCAAAAGGCAATGATTTCCCTTATTTTACCTAATCATTATTCAGGAAACCTTGGTCAGCTCCAAAAGATTACATCGTTTTCTTGGTTACACATACAGGTGACTCAACACTCAGTCCTGAAGTACCGGAAAGGATCAGCTGGAGGACTGTAAGAGCTAGTAAACATGCAGATCATAACTCAATACAGAATAAGGCTTTTATCCTTTTTCTTCTGGGACTAGGTTACCAAGGATCCAGAAAAACAATAACAACAAAAGATAAACAGAATAACAAAGAAAAGAGGAAAGGAGTACCGTTTCCACAAATAAACCTCAATAATCAGGACTCTATTGTTCACAGTGAAAAATATATATTATAGAGGAACATGATATTCTGTGGTTTTGAATGCCATGACCATTTTTTTGAGATTTTTTTAGTTAGATAGATTCCTTTAATGTTGTTGCATTATATATTCTTAGATTCTATGGCAGCAGATATCTATGTTCAACAATGGCATTTGAAAAAAAAAAAAAACCCAACAAATGCTATAATTAAAGATGTTTTCAGGTGATGCTGAGAAGTGTGAAATATTACACAAGGCTGGATCAAGCATACAGCCTCATCATTGACGAGCCACCTGACCAGCACTGGGATCCTCAGAGGACTGTCTTTGTTAGAAGGCAGCCATGCTGTGTTAAAGCTGACATAATGAATAGGGGACAGTGAAAGGTGCTAGGCAGGATGCCCACAACTCAACTGCTAGCCACCCCCCTATCCACTGTACAGTCCCAACCAATGAGCTACTGTGAATATGACAGAGGAAGCCTTAAATAAAGTAGGAAAGGGAAACTCATTTCTAAAAGAGAACATAATGGAACTGTGTGCTGTTGTCAAGGTAAAAACCCCATGGCAGTATAAAGTAGAAAAGATCTAATTAGAATGTGCAGTCTAACTTCTTACTAACTTAGGATGAAGGTCCCAGAGAGGAAACTTAATCCCTAATTTTAGTCAAAGGGCAAATGTACAATTAAGCTAACACAAATGCTTCAGCCAATCATTTAGGAGATTTCTATTAGCCCTGGACTCCCTAACATGCCACAGCTTAATAAGAAGTTCCAACTGCACCAAATTGCTGTTTGTCAGACTGAAAAGAGCACAGCCCAATGCACTGCTCTACAGATAATTTGGTCTGAACAGAATGTGAGTATAGAGTGTAGCACGCATAGTTGCTGGAACTGAAAATGCACTCTTTTTTCTTCATGCATGGAAAATATCTCATTATTCCCAATCCCTAAATTCCCTAGGCACTGCTGGAGCCACCACATATAGTGAGGCTTTGCAACCAAATGAATTTGAAAATAAACAAGTATATGAAATCACAGGCTTAACTGAAAAATCTTCCAGAATAAGGAAGGTCATAATTATAGGAATGCTTGTGCCAGGAGCTCTGGTGGCCTGTCTCCTTTTTTGTTAGCAGAAAGAGGTATTTCTAATCTACAGAATTGCTGATAGGTTGAGAGCTGTTGGTTCACAAAGCTTGCTCAGGTGAATAAGTAGCTTATCCTTCCCAATGCTGAAGCTTGTCTTTTTAGTGGTAAGGGTTCCCTAGCCCCTCCTTCCCTCTTGCAAAGGACCCTTCAGGAAAAGAAAATAATGAGGGAGCTTTGGAAATGAACCTGATTTAAGAAAATGGTCTGGCCTTAGCTAATATGATGCACTGCCTCATATCCTCTACTCAACCATTTAAATTTCAACTCAATTGCACTCAATTGCATTTATCCAGTACTTTTAACATCCACAATATTAAAGTTGATCTCATCAAGGTTTCTGGGATTGCTCAGGAAAGCAAAACAGACTCTACACTCAAATTCAAGTTTATTAGTAAAAATTAAAAGTTCACAAACAAAAATATTTCAGAAGAAGAATATAAAGCTATAAATGGTAGAAACAACATGTCAAGATGAATAAAATAAAAAGATATCAGACCCACAGTCATGCATATCTGACTCCATGCTCCAAACTGGACATACCTGACTAGAAAAGTTAGTTCTTTGCTCAAATATGCTACTCTCATTTGCTTAACATTTGTCACAAAAATCTTCAAATATTCCACGATTATAAATGTGAAAGGTACATCTAAAGCTGCACTCATATATCAGAGACATGGAATTTTAAGAAGAATTTTTAAAAAGTGTCATCATTTGAAGATAATATCATTTACTTAGAAAATCTAAGTGGTTATTACTGACAAACTGTTAGAATTGCTCTGGATTTCAAAAAGTTGGCAGTTTACAGGTTAATACTGTAAGTATTACGTTCAGAATTGTACCTG
>SJYA01001051.1:238069-354682 GCA_006410615.1 Neotragus moschatus | reverse complement strand
GAGTTAGATAAGCAGGGTGACAATATACAGCCTTGACATACTCCTTTTCCTATTTGAAACCAGTCTGTTGTTCCATATCCAGTTCTAAAAGTTGCTTCCTGACCTGCATACAGATTTCTCAAGAGGCAGGTCAGGTGGTCTGGTATGCTCATCTCTGTCAGAATTTTCCACAGTTTATTGTGATCCACACAGTCAAAGGGTTTGACACAGAGAGTAAAGCAGAAATAGATGTTTTTTTCTGGAACTCTCTTGCTCTTTCGATGATCTAGAAGATGTTGGCAATTTGATCACTGGGTCCTCTGCCTTTTCTAAAACCAGTTTGAACAACTGGAAGTTCATGGTCCATGTATTGCTGAATCCCAGCTTGGAGAATTTTGAGCATTACTTTACTAGCATGTGAGATGAGTGCAATTGTGCAGTAGTTTGAGCATTCTTTGGCATTGCCTTTCTTAGGGATTGGAATGAAAATTGACCTTTTCCAGTCCTGTGGTCACTGCTGAGTTTTCCAAATTTGCTGGCATATTGAGTGCAGCACTTTCATAGCATCATCTTTTAGAATTTGAAATAGCTCAACGGGAATTCTATTACCTCCACTAGCTTTGTTCATAGTGATACTTCCTAAGGCCCACTTGACTTCACATTCCAGTATGTCCAGGTCTAGGTGAGTGGGAGAGATCACACCTTTGTGATTATCTGGGTCATGAAGATCTTTTTTGTGTAGTTCTTCTGTGTATTCTTGCCACCTCTTCTTAATATCTTCTGTTTCTGTTAGGTCCGTACCATTTCTGTCCTTTATTGAGCCCATCTTTGCATGAAACGTTCCCTTGATATCTCTAA
Organism: Neotragus moschatus; assembly: GCA_006410615.1. NCBI lineage: Eukaryota > Metazoa > Chordata > Mammalia > Artiodactyla > Bovidae > Neotragus > Neotragus moschatus. The sequence goes on along the minus strand of SJYA01001051.1, from coordinate 353,845 downwards.
TTTTCTTGAAGAGATCTCTAGTCTTTCCCATTCTATTATTTCCTCTATTTCTTTGCGTTGATCCCTGAGGAAGGCTTTCTTGTCTCTCCTTGCTAATCTTTGGAACTCTGCATTCAAGTGGGTATATCTCTCCTTTTGTCCTTTGCTTTTCGCTTCTCTTCTCTATCACAGCTATTTGTAAGGCCTCCCCAGACAGCCATTTTGCCTTTTTGCAGTTCTTTTTCTTATATCATGTTATAAAACAAATACGCCTCAGAAATTAGTCCTGTGTTTTTCATTCTATAGGCCAACATATATATTTTTCTTAATTGTGAATAATTGTGCTCAGGCAAAAGCTTCCAATTTTATCTCAGTGTTTTAAAAGATTCAATATTGTCCTGCATTTAATGTACATTTCATTGTCTACATTTAATGTATAGTGCTTTTGAGAGGATATTTTTAATTTATTAACTAATTATTCATTCATCTGATAAATATTTATTGAGCACATGTTCCTTGTGGATACCACAGTGAACAAGAGTGAGGACCCCTTCTTTTATGGAATTAGCAATAATGGAAATAAATGAAATGAAAATAGCTCCCTACTAATCACATGTCCTGAGATAGGAAGTGCTGCAGCACACATGTTTTCTTAACCATTTACCTACAGAAAATAATAATAAAAACAGTTATTAGTCATTTTATATTTTGCTTAAAATTTCCNTAGGAAGAACAGGACCAGCTGTAATGAAATGACTGATTTCCTACTTTCAGGGCTGACTAGGTGTGTGACTTGGATGACCTATCGTCTGCTTCTACAGGTTCTGAAGCTATTGGGAAAAATCATTAGAGTTGTGAGTCCTTATGAGTCCAGGAGTAAGTTGATCACAGCTCGATCTAAATAATGAATTAATTTCACAGTGCTATGTCATTCATTTAGCACCCTGGAAGCCTAATTTATATTCCTCTTTCCCATTTAACAAAGGAGAATGAAAACATGGTAGATTAATCGTTAAAAGTTCACATCCCCGCACCAGAGCCAGATAGGCAGTGTAGGAGTGAGCCACTCTCACAAGCTCCTCCTTCTTTCATATTAAATCCTTACCCCAATAGCAGAGTTGTATCTGTGTCTCTTCTATGGAACTGGTGTGCAATGCTTCTGGGAGAACACTTACCAAATCCGTAGGCAAGAAATCTTTGGAAATTGTTATTTTTTGTATCTCTCTTCTCATTGTCACTTGACAGGTAGAAGGATTTGAGGCATTTACCTATTTTGGTGGAGAATTTAAGCGATCACTTTGATCAACGATGTCAATAGAATTTCATTTTTGTTAACATTTTAATGCTTTCAAGTGCTTTTATCTACATTATTTCATTTGCTTTTTATCACATCTCTAGGGTGAAGATGAATTTATTTTAAAATTTAGAAGAATAAGACATTTAGAGACTTGCAGAAGCTCCTAAGGAAACACTAACAAAAGAAGAGCTTGAATATCAGTTATTTTGACCCTTTTCAAACACTCTTCCTAAGATACTTTGTTTCTTATGATAAGCAGTGCTAGAGGCACTTGAAATAATACTTCTTAAAAATAATAACTCCAGGAGAATGTTGCTCTAGAAACATCATTGGTAAACAAACACATTAATACAGAATTTATCTTTCAAAGGACAATCACATCAAATTATAATTAACAAATCTGTATGTTAAATTTCCCCTGTTTAATCCAATGTGTGGTTTCTACTTCTTGATTAGACAGACCCACACTCCTAGAGCTCTCAATTCACATAGTGTGGATGTGTCAAACTTGTCAAATAAGGGTAATTCCAGGCACTTGTTTAAATTCAAAAATATAGAATTTTTTTCCAATAAATTTATTGCTTTCTCTCTCTCCTTTGCTCCAGGGATACTATCTACATGCAAGGCATACTAATGGATTCTTATAGCTTAAGAGCAAATACTCTGTTTGATATTAGCATCTGTTTAAACTTAGGCATCTATTCAATTATGCACTTTCAAGAAATTCTAAATTCTTTTACTGTCTTACTTTTCTTTCTCTGCAGGAAACACTCAGCAAATATGTGTGGAAAGAATACATAATGAGCCATTGAACTCTACTGTGTGTGCTTGGGCCCACCTTCTATAGTCATTAAAAATGATAGAAATTGCAGGAAAACAGTCACAGATTCTCATAAAATCCTTAAAGAATTTTCCTAATAACTGAACATATTAATGATTTGAAAGAGAATACATATACCCTAAGTTTATTCTTTCCTTGATCATCTCTATGACACTCTATTTATCTTTTTACTTGAAAAGAAATTATCTTTTGAAAAAATGAAAGAACATACTTTTTCTTCATGTCCCCATACTACATGCACACACCTAAGGTACCTAGGAAAAAATGCAATGCTCAAATAACAGTGTATTTGATGCGTGTATATATTTAGCCACCTCCCATAGTTTTGACTAGTTTATTGACTACTTTAAATCAAACCACTTAAATCATTTAACAAACATCCACCTACCTACTCATTTGGACTATGTTACTACGTATTGTGGTCTAAGAATTAAGCTACTGAATTCACTGAGTTATTTTAATTTTTTCAGGATTAGAAGGCATTAAAGCAATTTTAATTGATTTTAATTGATTTATTTCAACACTGGCTTTATATTTGTGACAAATAATATTTCCCTTTAAAACATTCTTTTAATAACTTTGAAAATTTTAACTAAATAAAAGATAGAAACTTCATTATTCCCTTATAGGAACTCCTTTCCTCTTCTTAACGTTTAAGGATGACAGTATTGCTTTGATAAGATTTTAATCAAACCTGCATACATGAGACTCATGTCTGGTACTCAGAAGAAATAGCCATGTTTGTCCTTGAACAACTACTTCCATGATGCATACCCTCAAGATGGTGTCAGTGTTTTAGATATAGAAATTACTGTTTTTCTTGGCCTAGAAATGTCCAATTATATTTAAATAGTATATATATGAGGCTTAAAATACCCCGTATGTGTGTGTGTGTGCTCAGTTCTGCAGTTTTGTCTGACTTCTGTGACCCCATGGGCTGTAGCCTGCCAGGTTTCCCTGTCCATGGAATTTTCCAGGCAAGAATAGTGGAATGAGTTGGCATTTCCTACTCCAGGGGATATTCCCAGCCCAGAAACTGAACTGCATCTCTTGTGTCTACTGCATTGACAGGCAAATTCTTTACCACTAGTGTCAACTGGGAGTCCTAAGATTTCATTAAATAGTTCAAGATTTATGGTGAATAACTTTTATTCTCTCTGTATATTTATAAAAGACTAGGTTACTTTTAGAATGCTGTATATAATTTACATGATTTATCAAAGTTATATATGTCTGTAATATGTAGACTCATTTTTTTGCTCGGAATATTCCATGTGAAAAATTACAGCAGAAAATTGATATATCAATACATTAACATCACTAAGACTGAGACTTTAAATTTTAAATGATCTAATCAGCTAAATTCTCCAGTGAATCACTTAAAGCTGGGAGTAAGTCACTTAAGTCATCCTGTTAGTTCTTTTAAGCCATTACAGGTTCCATTTCTACTCAACAGGCTTATTAGCAAAAATAGTAGGAATCTTCTATAATTAAATTTTTGCTGCCTATTTCTCTTTGTTTTTTCTTGCTCTCTACTTGACTGCAAACTATGGAGGATATGGAAGATCTCCCAAGAATACTTCACTAAAATCCTAGGTGTGACCCCAGTTCAACATAAAACAACAACAAAAACAAAATAGGCAGAAGACCTGAACAGACATTTTTCCAAGAAGACAGCCAGCCAACAGGAACATAAAAAGTTCATATCACTCATCATAAGGAAAATGTAAACCAAAACTACAGTGACTTATCACCTCCCACCTATTAGAATCCCCATCATTAAAAAGTCTACAAATAACAAACATTGGCAAGGATGTGGAGTAAAAAGTATCCTTGTATACTGCTGGTGGGAATGTACATTNATAAAAAGTTCATATCACTCATCATCAGAAAAATGTAAACCAAAACTACAGTGACTTATCACCTCCCACCTATTAGAATCCCCATCATTAAAAAGTCTACAAATAACAAACATTGGCAAGGATGTGGAGTAAAAAGTATCCTTGTATACTGCTGGTGGGAATGTACATTAGTGCAGCCATTGTGGAAAGTAATAGGGAGGTCCCTCAAACAGCTAAAAATATAATTACCGTATAGTCCAGCGATTCTTCTCAGAATATATACCCAAAGGAATCAAAAACACCAATTCAAAAAGATACATGCGTTGCAATATTCATAGCAGTGTTATTTACAATAAGCAAGATATAGAAGCTGCCTAAATGTCCAGCAACAGATGAGTGAGTAAAGGAGGTGGAGTGTGTGTGTGTGTGTGTGTGTATTTATATAATGAAATAGTACTCATCCATAAAAAAGAATGAAAGTTTGCCATTTGCAACAACATGGGATGGACTGGGAGGATATTATGTTTTGTGAAATAAGTTAGTCCAAGGAAGGTGAATACTGGATGTTATCACTGAAAAGTGGAACCTAAAATATAAAATAAAACTGGTGAATATAACAAAAAAAGAAACAAATTTACAGATATAGAAAACAAACTAGTGGTTACCAGTTGGAAGAGAAAGGTGGAGAGGGGCAGGATCAGTTCAGTTCAGTTTAGTCATTCAGTCGTGTCTGACTCTTTGCGACCCCATGAATTGTAGCACGCCAGGCCTCCCTGTCCATCACCAACACGAGTTCACTCAGACTCACACCCATCGAGCCAGTGATGCCATCCAGCCATCTCATCCTCTGTCGTCCCCTTCTCCTCCTGCCCCCAATCCCTCCCAGCATCAGAGTCTTTTCCAGTGAGTCAGCTCTTCTCATGAGGTGGCCAAAGTACTGGAGTTTCAGCTTCAGCATCATCCTTCCAAAGAACACCCAGGGCTGATCTCCTTCAGAATGGACTGGTTCGATCTCCTTGCAGTCCACAGAACAAATAATATTTTATTAAAAATAGTTAAACGGAGTAAAAACTACAAAAACTTTGAATCACTATTTTATACAAATGAACTTAAAAAACTATATATATATTATATTACATATATATATGGCATGGCTGGTTTGCTGCTGTCCATGGAGTCACAGAGTCAGACACAACTGACTGACCAACAAAAAAAAAACATACAACAACAACAAAAAACTTAACAATCTTAGGTGTTACATTTTCCATGCTGGATTTCCAGACTTCCTACCATGTCACCAGATAATTATAAATTTCACTTTTTCCTTATATAAATTATTCACGGTACTGGTACACAGCACATTTTAGTGGGAGGCCTAAATTTTTCATGAAGACATTTGCTCCTTTCAATTAGAAGGTACTTGAAATGGAGAAAGTAAATTGTAGTAATAAAGTATACTGCATTATAAACCCATCTGTGTTTTAAGGTATGTGTTGAAAGTCGCCGAGTCATGTCTGACTCTTTGTACCCCATGGACTGTAGCCCACCAGGCTCCTCTGTCCACAGAATTCTCCAGGCCAGAATAATGGAGTGGGTAGCCATTCCCTTCACTAGGGGATCTTCCCAACCTGGGGATCGAACCCAGGTCCCCTGCACTGCAGGTAGACTCTTTACCAGCTGAACCACCAGGTAGCCTATNGTCTGACTCTTTGTACCCCATGGACTGTAGCCCACCAGGCTCCTCTGTCCACAGAATTCTCCAGGCCAGAATAATGGAGTGGGTAGCCATTCCCTTCACTAGGGGATCTTCCCAACCTGGGGATCGAACCCAGGTCCCCTGCACTGCAGGTAGACTCTTTACCAGCTGAACCACCAGGTAGCCTATCCCTTCTCCAGGGGATCTTTCTGATCCAGGAATTGAACCCAGGTCTCCTGCATTGCAGGTGGATTCTTTACTAGCTGAGCTAGCAAGTTCTTTATCTAGATCTACCNGTGATTTGAAGGCTCAGGTGAGGCTTGGGGAGAGGTAAATTGGATAGTAGGACCCTGGATCCAGAAACTCTGTATTTTCAAGTTCCTAGCAAATCAATAGTGTATCAAATGGGTTGTGACCTGACAGTATCTTGTCCTGGCCAGGCCATCCACATGCTTGTGTGCTGGGGCAAGTCATCTACAGTTTCCTCTTCAGATTAAGGGAAACATGTTCCATGAGTTCTTTGAACAGATGATGAGCCAGAAATATAAACAACTTATTCACATATCACAGCCAGATTTGTCCATTTTCCACCACAGTATATGAATGTGAAAAAATTTTCTCTACTAGCTTGCTTTACCAAGTGAAAATATTTATCAACTAATGATTATTCATCTGTTATTAAAACTAACCAAAAGATGTGGAACCATGGAGAAGAGCAATTGCAGGGAGAGCAAGAAACACAGCCCTCTTGTGGTAGGCCCTGGATGAAGACAGACATTATGAAAGTCTCCAAGCCCTTTCCCTTGTCTTTTTTTTGACTGTTATTTTCTTATCCATGTTTGATCCTTTCCCTGTTTCATGGACCAGGCCTCCTGAAACTTTCGTAATTTACTCCCTTTCACAGGTGAGAAGATGATTTTCAGAAGACAACATGAAAAACACACAGTACAGGAATTCCTAACACAAATACTCAAAAAGGAGAATAAAAGTTTGTGGTTACTGCACCTCTGAGGAGACGGAATGGCACTGAGATTGACATCAATCACCTATGGCCAATGATTCAATCAATAAGACTATTTCTTTTCTTTTCTTTTTTTTACGTTACAATATTTTATTGGTTTTGCCATACATTGACATGAATCTGCCACAGGTGTACATGTGCTCCCCATCCTGAACCCCCCTGCCACCTTCCTCCCCGTACCATCCCTCTGGGTCATCCCAGTGCACCAGTCCTGAGCATCCTGTATCACGCATCAGACCTGGACTGGCGATTCATTTCACATATGATAGTATACATGTTTCAATGCCATTCTCCCAAATCATCCCNTTTCTTCTTCTTTCTTTCTTCTTTTTTTTAATTTAAATTCATTTATTTTAATTAGAGGCTAATTACTTTACAATATTGCATTGGTTTTGCCATACATCAACATGAATCTGCCACGGGTGTACACGTGTTCCCCATCTAGAACCCCCTCTCCCACCTCCCTCCCCGTACCATCCCTCTGGGTCATCCCAGCGCACTAGCCCCAAGCATCCTGTATCCTGCATTGAACCTGGACTGGTGATTCTTTTCTTATATGATATTATACATGTTTCAATGCCATTCTCCCGAATCATCCCACCCTCTTCCTCTCCCACAGAGTCCAAAAGACTGTTCTATACATCTGTGTCTCTTTTGCTGTCTCGCATATCATCTTTCTAAATTCCATATATATGCGTTAGTATACTGTATTGGTGTTTTTCTTTCTGGCTTACTTCATTCTGTATAATAGGCTCCAGTTTCATCCACCTCATTAGAACTGATTCAAATGTATTCTTTTTAATGGCTGAGTAATACTCCATTGTGTATATGTACCACAGCTTTCTTATCCATTCACCTGCTGATGGACATCTAAGTTGCTTCCATGTCCTGGCTATTATAAACTTTTTTTTTTTTTTGGTTTTTAAATTATGAAAGTATGATAAATCATTTACAGGAGACTTGGAAAATACAGAAAAAAGTTACATGTAGTTCCACTGTTTGTGCTATGGCTTAGTAGCTCAGATGTGTTTGACTCTTTGCTACCCCATAGATTGTAGCCCGCCAGGCTCCTCTGTCCATGGGGACTCTCCAGGCAGGAATACTGGAGTGCATTGCCATGCCCTCCTCCAAGGGATCTTCCCAACCCAGGGATCGAACTCTGGTCTCCTGCATTGCAGGAAGATTCTCTACTGTCTGAGCCACCAGGGAAGCATTATGTATCACAATTTTTTTTAACTAGGTAAATTAAGATTTTTAGTTGTAGTTTCAATATCAAACTCTAAAAAAAGCCTTCCCTGGTAGCTCAGATGGCAATCCACTCAGGATTCTTGCCTGGAGAATCTACATGGACAGAGGAGCCTGGCAAGCTACAGTCCATGGGGTCTCAAAGGAGTCAGACACCACTGAGTGACTAAACACAGCACACACATATAGAGAAAAGTAGAACAATATAGATATAGTAGAACTGAAAAGCACCATGAACCAATTCAACATAAATAAGATGTATACAATTTTCTGGAGAAGGAAATGGCAACCCACTTCAATATTCCTGCCTGGAAAATCACATGGACAGAGGAGCCTGGGGGGTCCCAGTCCATGGGGTCACAAAGAGTCGGACATGACCGAGTGACTGACACACTATACAATTTTCACACAACAGTAGGACACAAATTCTATTCAAGTTCCCATAGACTATAAACCAGGAGACAGTGGAACATACCCAGGGATATAAAACAAGGAGTAAAAAAAGCCATAGTCTGAAGGTATTGAAATCATACAATTTGCTCCCTTATCATTGCAGAATTATGTTATAATTCAGTATCAAAATATATTTTAAAATAGTCTGCACATCTTCAGTGCAATGTCACAATTATCAAGAAAGATCTTTAACTTAGCCATTGAAAGCCTCAATAAAGTTAGATGACTAAAAAAACACAGAGGGTGATTGCAGAGAAAAAAAGGCATTTAAATGAGGAATTAATATCAAAATGAGAAATTAATATCAAAGATACTTAAAAAACCCTATGTATTTGGAAATTAAATGTCCACTTTTAAATGATAGGTGTATCTAAGAAGCCATAACAAGGAAAATTAGAAAATATTTCTAGTGGACTGAAAATGAAAAGAGAATTTGCCAGAATTTGTTGCATTCAACTGAATCTACTGAATGTACACAGCATTTTTTTTAGAGAGAAATCACCAAATATTTCTTCTGTGAGGTCTCTTGATTACTTTTTGTTCTGTAGACTTTCACCTTCCTCAGAAACTCCTGATATTCTCTTATCAAGTTTCTATTTTTAAATTTATTTATTTATTTTAGTTGATTCTGTCTGTCTTTGTGGCAAAGAACATTATGGTTTTCTCAACATCTATCTCAAAATGTAGAGACCCCAATTTATTCATTAAAAATGTCTTCAAACATGACAAAAGTTATCATACTATGGATGGAGGTTCTTTGCAAAGAGAAAAACAATTACCTTTTTAGGAGGACCCACATTTCTGTGTGTTTGATAGGAATAAATTAAAGCTAAGAAATAATTTCATGTACTGATTAGGAGTTTGATGACTTTAAATTTAATTTAAATCTGTTTTGAAAGTGACTCAGTCGTGTCCTACTCTTTGCAACCTCATAGGTATAGTCCTTGGAATTCTCCTGGCCAGAATACTGGAGTGGGCAACCGTTCCCTTCTCCAGCGGATCTTCCTGACCCAGGAATCAAACCGATGTCTCCTGCATTGCAGGCAGATTCTTTGCCAGCTGAGCTGCAGGGAAGCCCTATATCTGTTCTATAAGTGGTCAGTCTTGGAAAATGGAGTATCAGCAGCATATCTATATTTATTTCACTGATTTATCATCCCATAGAGGTTGCACCTCATCTGGAAGTCTCTAATTTTAACCATTCTTTGTCTCTTGGTCGGTTTCACTTACCAAGATAGCAAGAATAAAATAAGGACTTCTAAACAAAAGTGACTATGAATTTCCAATTATTCACGTTTGGAAAATAAGAGAGTATTATTAAAGCAAGTTATTTTCTATAACCAAGACACAGTATAACATCAAAATGCAAAGTTGAGAGGTAGGTTGCTTGGTGTGAATCTTGGTTCAGCCATTCATTCCTTTGTGACCAAGGGGCAGCTTCTTAACCCATCAGTTTCAAGTTTCCCCTCTATGAAGGGATAATGATAGCCCTGCCTCGGAGGAATGCTATTAAAATTAAATGAGATGATACATGGCTGCACTTAAGCATAAAAAGAGAGAGCTACAATTATCTTCCTGCTTAAAAACAAAAACCTTCTAGTTATATGTATTATGTATGAAACACAGCTTTTAATTTTTTCTTCAATTGAAATTTTTGGTTTTGAAATCCTAAATTTATAGTGTTTTTAAAATATTTTGTTTCCTAAACACTTGATTCTTGGGTTACTCCATCCAGTTGGAAAGTTTCAATGATAAATAGCCTGCCTCGATAAATGATAAATAGATACTTGATACACACATCAAGATACACACGTCGATGTATCTTGGCCTTGCCTAGATCTTCAGCCTAAAGCCAAAAGAATCTCCAATGTCTTAATAGATAAATGTACATAGGCACTTCATCCTTCCCTCCAACTGAATGTACCCAATACTAAAATCATCATCTTCTCAAAATCATTTGTATTGTTCTCTCTTTTTCTCTCAAGGGCACCTCTGCTCTCTCAATTCTAATGATTCAACTTTTATTATTTAATTAATACCTTCATGTTTCTGATCTATAAAATCTTAGCCGATTTTAATCTACTGTCTCCCCTACTACTGCTTACATTTGTCTGCTTGTTATTATCCTCTTGCCTAAACTCTTACAATAGTACCTACTCAATCCAGATGGGTTCTCCCCAGTGTCTTTCTTTTTTATATTATTTCCTACTAAGGAATTATGATTTACTTTGATAAACAGTAATTCTGTTCTTCCTCTCAATGAACCACGGTAGACTTTATCTACCTAATAAATGACAAGCAGACCTCTCAACCTAGATTTATTTGATTCTGCTTCTTCTATACACTGCTCCAGCATTTGTAGTCTTTTTTTTTTTTTTTTAGCAAATCTTAAGCTTTTCAACATCCAGATTCTAATTTAGTTTTCAGTTTTCACTTTCTAACTATAATGAGTGACCTCATTTGCAAAGGGGAATGTTGGGGGGTATAAATTAGGAAATTAGGATTAGCATATTAAAGAGATAATCAGCAAGGACTTACTGTATAGCATAGGGAACTCTGTTAGATTTTCTGTGATAACCTAAGGAGGAAAGGAATCTGAAAAAGAATAAAGAAGAATAGATATATGTGTATTTATAACTAAATCATTTTACTCTACACATGAAACTACTGCAACATTGTAAATTAATTATACTCCCATATAAAATAATTTTTTTTAAAAAAGGAAACCCTATCAATAACAAGTACCACCACTTCCATGAACTGCTTGAGATCAAACAAATAGATTTCTTTCCTTTTTGTCAATGCTTGTGGCATTCTGTTTGCAACTGTAATGGCAAGTATCTCAAAATACTGTGTGAGGCTCCATAGTGTTTCACAGACTTCCAATAAGCATTAGATACCAAATATATTTTAGAAAATTATTAAACTCTTTTTGAGTCTCTACCTTTCTTTGAATTGCAGAGAAATATAAATTTCCTTCATATAAAATAGCAACAGAACTTTAAAATCCTGAAATCATGGCCAGGCATAAGTAAGTTCTCAATAAATATTAATTTTCTTATTCAGCTACTAGTGATAAAAGTTAATCTCCTAATTACTTAATATGGCCTTATAAAATATAACTTTCTCGAGCACAAACATTCTAATTTTTATGTTTCTGTACACCTCTTTGTAATCTCAATGCAGGTCCTTACAGAGTCAGCATTTAATAAAGTGCATTAAATTAAATTATATTGCTTATTAACTATTATAAGGGTTAATATTTTAGATTTAGATGATTCCTTAAACAGATCTGTTTGTTTTGTTTTCTTTTTTTTTTTTTAACAGAATTTTACTGGAGTTAATTCAATCTCCAATTTTTAACCAGTATTAATGACATGAGAAGATAGGAATGCTTGACCTGCAGGTTCTGAGGTCAACATTGTACATGAGAACTGCTGTTCATGGAAAAGTGCATGATTTTTCTGGAAAACAATTCCAGGAAATATACTGCTATATAGATTGGGTTATATCCATCCAGAATAGTATTGAATGTCTGCTATATCCATTGCTTTGTCCAAATTTAGATTATGAGTAATAGAGTCATACAAAGTTTACTAACAGGAAAAAGTAATTGTTTAGACAATGTTCCTCCTCATTGTATCAAAATATTTCACACATAATTACCAAGAGGAGATAGACTAAAGAAAGGTTAACTTTGAAAGCATCCTTCAAACACTAAAATGCCCAAGAAAAATTCTGCAATATGACTTTAATTTGCTATTAAAAATGTATGTGGTATACATTGCATTACTCTACTTTTCTATTGTTTTATATGGTGATATGTATTTTTGCAATATAAAACACATGATATTTCAAAGAAATCTTAGAAGGTTACATGAGTGTAAAATCAGTGCAAAAATGGTCAAGTTGGATAAATATTTTAATAAGTGGCAGAACCATTTAATGTGTTTTTATTACTACTATATTTATTCTATAAAGTTATTTTTAATTCTACAAAATAAGCTTTGATAAGTCAAAACTGAACATTACATATATTATCTCAGTGTTGAATTGAGATTAATGAGAAATATGAGAAATAGGCACAATGCTACCACAAACTGATGTTACGAATTAGTGAAACCCTAGTAAATGCGTATTTCATGCATTGTCTCTGAAACGTGGGTGTACATAATTTAAATGTGTATTAGGTCTAAAGCAAGTGAAATTTATGTTAAATTTATCCTACTTTCTTACCTTACTCTCCAAATATTTCAAATTCCCCTTCCCTCACTGAAGCCCAGAAAATGTACTTGATAAACTACATGCCAAATATGTAAACCAAAAAGTGGCATGATGAATAAATCATTAATGTTGAAGTATTAAGCATAAGTGAGGAATGACCAAGGTGGAAGAATAGGAAGACCCTGAGGTCACCTCCTCCCATGGGTACACCAAAAATACAACTAATTATAGGGCAACTGCTTCCATGGTGGTTTAGATGGTAAAGCATCTACCTACAATGTGGGAGACCCACGTTCGATCACTGGGTCAGGAAGATCCTCTGGAAAAGGAAATGGCAACCCACTCCAGTACTCTTGCCTGGAAAATCCCANCGAAAATATTTTTAACATTTTACCTAAGATATTTATAAATATTGATAGTAGAAATACAGACTACCTACAGTCTACATGCTGAATGAATGTGAACAATGAGGAATTTTTTCTTTGGGCAACAGATCATAGTGACCCTTCACATCAAAGTCAGCTTTACAAAGAATCATTGTTGCATTGACCATGTAGAAGAGCTGTTAATGAGCATGCAAATACACACAGCAACTCATACACACAGAGAAAGATATACACTGGAGCTTCCTTGACTCTTCTGATACATTTCAGATCATTTCAGTCGCTCAGTCATATCCGACTCTTGAGACCCCGTGAATCACACCACGCTAGGCCTCCCTGTCTATCACTAACTCCCAGAGTTCACTCAAACTCATGTCCATCGAGTCGGTGATGCCATCCAGCCATCTCATCCTCTGTCATCCCCTTCTCCTCCTGCTCCCCAATCCCTCCCAGCATCAGAGTCTTTCCCAATGAGTCAACTCTTCGCATGAGGTGGCCAAAGTACTGGAGCTTCAGCTTTAGCATCATTTCTTCCAAAGAAATCCCAGGGCTGATCTCCTTCAGAATGGACTGGTTGGATGTCCTTGCAGTCCAGGGGACTCTCAAGAGTCTTCTCCAACACCACAGTTCAAAAGCATCAATTCTTCAGTGCTCAGCTTTCTTCACCGTCCGACTCTCACATCCATACATGACCACTGGAAAAACCATAGCCTTGACTAGACAGACCTTTGTTGGCAAAATAATATCTCTGCTTTTCAATATACTATCGAGGTTGGTCATATCTTTCCTTCCAAGGAGTAAATGTCTTTTAATTTCATGGCTGCAATCACCATCTGCAGTGATTTTGAGGCCCCCCAAAAAAAGTCTGTCACTGTTTCCACTGTTTCCCCATTTATTTCCCATGAAGTGATGAGACTGAATGCCATGATCTTCATTTTCTGAATGTTGAGCCTTAAGCCAACTTTTTCACTCTCCTCTTTCACTTTCATCAAGAGGCTTTTTAGCTCCTCATCACTTTCTGCCATAAGGGTGGTGTCATTTGCATATCTGAGGTTACTGATATTTCTCCCAGCAATCTTGATTCCAGCTTGTGTTTCTTCCAGTCCAGCGTTTCTCATGATGTACTCTGCATATAAGTTAAATAAGCAGGATGACAATATACAACCTCGATGTACTCCTTTTCCTATTTGGAACCAGTCTGTTTTTCCATGTCCAGTTCTGTTGCTTCCTGATCTGCATATAGGTTTCTCAAGAGGCAAGTCAGGTGGTCTGGTATTCTCATCTCTTGAAGAATTTTCCACAGTTGCTTGTGATCCACACAGTCAAGGGCTTTGGCATAGTCAATAAAGCAGAAATAGATATTTTTCTGGAACTCTCTTGCTTTTTTGATGATTGTTCAGATGTTGGCAATTTGATCCCTGGTTTCTCTGCCTTTTCTAAAGCTAGCTTGAACATCTGGAAGTTCATGGTTCACATAATGCAGAAGTCTGGCTTGGAGAATTTTGAGCATTACTTTATTAGTGTGAGATGAGTGCAATTGTGCGGTAGTTTGAGCATTCTTTGGCATTGCCTTTCTTTGGGATTGGAAAGAAAACTAACCTTTTCTATATAAAGCTCTCTATATAGATAAATAATTCTGAAGTAGAAAATAATTTTGAAATTTAATAAATAGGATTAAAAAGAATTTTAGGGTTATTAATTTAAAGGACACTCTTTAAGTCAGTTTTTAATTTTTTGCATTATATGAATTTCACAAGATATTTTTTGTCTTGTTCCAATCTGATTCTTGGGATAAAAATGTGTTTATTTTCAAAATGTTACTTAACAGAAAATGGAGGCATAGGGAAAGCATGCACAATTAAATGGAGAAAATTAGTTAAAATCATTGCTTTAAGCAAGAGGAAGACTTTAGTTAGTATGGATCAGCCCCAACTTCAGTTATATCTTGCAAACATGACATTTGTAATATTTAACTAATTCTAGGAGCAAAATAAAAACATTTTAGCTTTCTCATTTAAGAAATGTTGACCATGCTGCTAGGTATGGTACATAAACATTATTTATTCTTTTCTTAAAATTTGTTGATAGAGAAGCAATCTCCAAAATGCTGGCAAATATCACTTTCATAGTTAAAGTTGTTATCTATGTGCTGTGGTGTTAGAACTGTTATCATACTGAATATATAAATTTGATTGTTATGCAAGTTGTCTATGAGGGAGAATTTATATATGGGACTTTAATATTTTTCCCAGAACACATATAATTTATCTAAATAATTTATAATTAACCAATCAGCCTTATTAAAACTCTGAGAAACTACTGATAAAATTGAATGGGTCTTTAATTTATGGCCAGTAAACCACCTTTCAGGATAACAAAACATACAGACAAGAAGATTAATTAATGCAATAGTGAATAAGCTGTCTTGGTTGTTTTAAGTATTGTTGGCTTTAAGGCAGAGATATGGGCTCATGATTTCAGTTTCTTCAAGTTCTTAAATATAGTCACCTTTGAAAAGTTGTATTGGGAGTTATTATCCATATTTCACTGGGACATACAGAGAAAACAAAAACTTACTTTTAAGAACTTACGGGCTAACGTTTTAAGAATGTAACACTTCATTTTATATTATATACAATTAGTCTTTAATTTTTGTAACTTGAAAATGTATTGGTTGTGCATAAGGTTAGAAGTGCCTAATCTAAACACACTTACTCTAAATATGCTTACCATCATCCTGACCACACACAGACCCATATATAAGCCTATGAGCCTGAATGAGCTTTAATGAGGTGGGGATGGGGAGCAGAGAAGAAAGAGGAACCAAAAGTAGGTTTCTATGAATAATAGGGTCCATTTTAATTTTTGTTGTTATGGAGGTGAATATACAGATGGAAACAATAGCTGGAGTCTCTAAAAAGTCCAGTTATGTCCATTTAACATTTTATTAAATACTTATAATTTGTCTTCCACTGCACTAGACATTTAGAATTTAAGGTTGAAAAAAATGACGTATTTTGCCCCCTCAAAGAGCTCAGTGTTGAAATAAGTATAACATGAACAAAGTGTTTCTGGAAGGATACTGACTGCTACCCACAGAAGCACACTACAATCGCAATGCAAATAAGAATTTGTCCTTGTTGAACAGAGGGAAGACTTGCTGAAGGACTGACATATGATTCAGACCTTGCATTGTGTAATAGTTACGCATGTAAAGAGACCGTTAAACAGAAAGGTTCACAAATGGTGCGATGGTCATGAGTATAAAACTTTGATTCTTTGGCTATAATTTTTCTCAATAAAATCAGTGTTACATGTAATGTCATATTCTAGACTGGATCCTGGGACAGAAAAAGGACTAAAATGAAAAAACTTGTAAAATCAAATAGAACCTGGAAGTTAGGTAATGGTAATTTGTTACCGGGTTTGTTTTAGCTGTATTTATGAGAGTCAGTCACTTCCTTATAGTGCTAGCTTACTGCTGGCTGTCACTCCATAGCAACAGCTTGCAATGGCTTCTACCTATTGTGCACCTTGTATCTGAAAGGGTGATGTCAGCCAAACCCATTTTCCAATTTCAGTGGGTTCCATGGGACCTAGTAATGGAAATACTTGGGCTTCAGAAAAGTAAGTTGATAACAAATTCATTAAAACACATGGAGTTTATAAATTAAAAAAAAAAAAAACCTTGAAAACATTTTCACTACATTTGAAAAAGTCCTAAAAAACAAACAACATACCAAGAAAAAGTTGTGAACCTAAAAGCAGCTTTTCTAAGATGTTGCTAGTTAAAACAACTTATAAATCATGCCAGAGGAAAGCCTGAATTGTCTTTCTAGTTCCTATATTTAAATATTCTCAGTAATTTAAGAAATACTGCCACCATACGTAAAGCATTATGGAAATGAGCAGGCAAAAACAAAACATAATTTTCTCAATTTTGGATTATTGTTATGAATATATTTATATAAACCTCTTAATGTAAATATCACATTGTATCTTCATTTTGAAGTTATGATTTTGGTAATATATATCTTAAAATGATTCCTCTAAACGACTTGGTTTTTCCAGTAGTCATGTACAGATGTGAGAGTTGGACTATAAAGAAGGCTGAGTGCTGAAGAATTGATGCTTTTGAACTGTGGTGTTGGAGAAGACTCTTGAGAGTCCCTTGGACTATAACCAGCCCATCCTAAAGGAGATCAGTCTTGAGTGTTCATTGGAAGGACTGATGTTGAAGCTGAAACTCCAATACTTTGGCCACCTGAGGCAAAGAGCTGACTCATTTGAAAAGACTCTGATGCTGGGAAAGATTTAAGGCAGGAGGAGAAGGGGATGACAGAGGATGAGATGCTTGGATGGCATCACCAAGTCAATGGACATGAGTTTGGGTAAGTTTTGGGAGTTGGTGATGGACAGGGAGGCCTGGTGTGCTGCAGTCCATGGGGTCACAAAGAGTCAGACACGACTGAGTGACTGAACTGAACTGAACTGAAACTTTATAAACTAGAAGTCACAAAAATTCCTGGATTTGTCTCTGCAGCAGAATCACTAAAAATGACTGATAGGAAATTAAAACAATGAAATTTGTTAGAAAAACTCAAATGCCCATAGTTACAAAATGTGCTTTATGAGGAATATTTTGCATACAAAGAGCAAAGATGGTCTATGTCTGATTAAGAACAACGTCTGTGTTATGTGAACAAATGGCAAAGGACTGTATTTCATGAGGCCTGTGTTCTTTATGTGAGAATGAGCACTTTCAGAGATTTAACTGGGTGGATATCAGTCCCTTAACCCTGATGCATCACTTCCTAGAAACTTGAGGGTAACTGAAGACAAGCTATTGAAGCTGCTTATAGAATGGTTCTCTAAAAACAAAAGACTATGAAACAATAAGGGTTTTTTACTCAGACTGATCTTGATTTCCTGAGTTTTCTTCAAGCCTGCAGCAACTATATGCTATAAAACTCTACTCACAGGTCACTTCCTGACCACATGTCTTCACTGCAAAGATAACTCAAGAGAAACACTAAGTCCTGATTTTCAGAGAGGAACACAGCCATTAGGAAACAGCTTGTCATGTATATGAGAAACATGACTCGTAAAGAAGACCGGATGGTCTAGGTCACCATGCAATCTCTGTAGCTAGAGAGCCCAGCTTGTATGTGAGCTCCACCAGCGAATATGCCAGGGCATTGAGCAAGTTGCTCAGTCTCTCTGTGCCTAGATTTCCTCATCTGCACAATGGGGGTACTGATATAGCCTATCTCAAGTTGAGATGAGGCTTAACTGAGTCAGTACTGATACAGTACTTAGGATAATACCTGGAAGATAATATAAAACTGTGTTGTTGTTTTTTAGTTAAAAACTTACTAATCAAGTTATTAACTGGTGGGAAGAAATAAAGAAACTTGGGAGTCAAGATCATTCTTTTGAAAAATCTAAATTGCCTTTCTACAAAAAGGGACCTGGTCTAAAGTCAGTAAAAAAAAAAAAAAAAAACCCAAAAATGCCAGTATAAGCTAGATAAGATTCAGGGCCATATATACAGGGATTTAAAATCTATTTCTCCATACTGGTTTCCCACTCTACCTTTACTGAGGTAACTGCTTTAATGTGTTTAATTAATATTTTATTTTGCAAAATTGGCATCACTGTTTTATGTGTATGTCTTTAATTTGCAAAATGTTGCTGTATCATATACCTCATTACACGTCTTACTTTTTTCAGTAATCAGCATGCTATGGATATTTCCCAATGTTATTTGCTGTACTGCTAAACCACTTCCTTCAAACATTTAGTAATACCTCACAGTGTTCATTCAGTTCATTTTATCCATTTTGCTCTTCAAGTGACAGCACACAGTTTGACAGGCAGACATTTGAGAAAAAAAAAAATGTGTTTACCCTTCATAAAAACTGTAGGGACATCTCTATGCTGCTAGGTAAAGGAAGATGTATGCATATGACAGACACATTTTGGAAAGTAATCTTTTACCAACTGTTCAGTTTAAGTAATAGCTCCTTGTGTTAATGTATGTGTTTCTCACAAATGATTCTTCTATGATTTCTTTACACATGTACTTTTAGATTTTTTGCTTTGTTTCTAAGGAGTTTACTCATGTCGCTTAACAAATTTTTCTACTAAAATTTCCCCTTTGGAAACAGGTTATTGAATGCCTTACATAATAATCCCTAACTTACTTCAGACACTGAAAGATCTCTTGCCAGTCAGCCATCTATTTCCTAACTTGGTCTGCAGTATCCTTGGTTAGGAAGGTATTGATTTTCTTAACTGTGAAATTTTTTAACTGTGAATTTTCAAATTCACAAAGTTGCAATAAAACTCAGAGGATCTCATATGCCGTCCATGAATATGCATTGGTTACAATTTGCTTTTGCTAACTTGTGTATAAACCTACATATATGAACACGTGCACACATGCTGTACATACATATTTGTATTTTTTTCTGAATCATTTGAGAGGAGACTGCAGAAACTATGCTCTTCTACCCTTAAATATTTCATTGTGTATATCCTAAGGGCAAACAAGTGATCTTATATAACTACAGTAAACTTTTCAAAGTCAGAGAATAACATTGATTCAATATTTTCTAACCTACAATCCATTTTTAAACACTGTCAGCTAGCCTGATAATATTCTTTAAATGTCTTACCATTCCCAATCTGGGATCACACACTACATTTTGCTACCGTGCCAAATGACAAAAATAATACAGTGAAGTCATGTGTTTGATGTCCTTCATTCAAGAGAAAAGCAACACATGGTTGGGAAAGTGTGGTACCTCACAGGAAGTGGAGCACTGTTCCTGAGGGGGCTACCCACCCATCTAGCTACATTATCTTCACTCTGCTTCTTTAATTCTTGGACAAGATTTTCAGTTAAAACAAAAATCAATAGATTCTTATTTTCTAGCTTTATAGTTGTTTGCCTCTTGAATGTTTTTCTTTCCCTTTGAGTCCACAATTAGCTTAGGGGAGAAAACTTAAAACAAAAAGCTATCATCAGGGACTTCCCTGTCAGTCTAGTGGTTAAGACTTTGCCTTCCAATTCAGAGGATGTGATTTCAAACCCTAGTTAGGGAGCTAACATCCCACATGCTTCCCTGCCAAAACAACAACAACAACAAATCCAAAGTATAAAACAGAAGCAATATTGTAACAATTCAAGAAATACTTTTAAAAATTGGTCCACATCAGAAAAGAAAAAACTATCTTTTTTTCCTTTTGTTTTTCTTATTTATTATTATTATTTACTTTACAATATTATATTGGTTTCGCCACACATCAACATGAATCTGCCACGGGTGTACATGTGTTCCCAATCCTGAACCCCCCTCCCACACACCATCCCTCCGGGACATCCCAGTGCACTAGCCCCAAGCATCCTGTATCGTGCATCGAACCTAGACTGGCAATTCATTTCTTATATGATATTATACATGTTTAAATGCCATTCTCCCAAATTATTCCACTCTCTCCCTCTCTCTCTCCCTCTCCCACAAACAAAATCTTAAAAATACACAAACAACTCCTGCAGCTCAATTCCAGAAAAATAAATGACCCAATCAAAAAATGGGCCAAAGAACTAAATANCAGTGCCTGCCATCATGCAAAGTGAATGTGTCTTCCTCCTTAATAACTACTGTGTCCTGAGAAACTTAGGCCCTGCCAGATAAAGCCCTTCCAATTCTGGTCATGGTAGAATGTCTTAATTGCCAGGAATTGGATGGAGAGTCTGTACTGAGTAAGAAGTACAATAAGTTATTTATATACTGTTTTACAATTTAAAAAGATTTTTATACAGAACAATCATATTTGGAACCAAATGAGGTGTTCTCTGAGTTCTTAAACCGAAAAGAANTTAGGCCCTGCCAGATAAAGCCCTTCCAATTCTGGTCATGGTAGAATGTCTTAATTGCCAGGAATTGGATGGAGAGTCTGTACTGAGTAAGAAGTACAATAACTTATTTATATACTGTTTTACAATTTAAAAAGATTTTTATACAGAACAATCATATTTGGAACCAAATGAGGTGTTCTCTGAGTTCTTAAACCGAAAAGAATGAAGTCTCTTCATATATCTCACAAGAATGTGAGCTGCAATGGATTGTTATTGTTTACATTTCATGAGATGCTAACCTCTTTGGCCCTGGGCCCTGCATGGGATGAGCTGCTGGAACTATACCCCTGGTCAGTGCTGAGTGACCAAGACAATGGAGCCTGTGCTTTGGCTCTGAGGTTCAATTTGATAGATTTAGGATTAGGCTGAGATTTAATGTGTCTTAGCTGGAGATGCCACTGCATTTTGAACAATTATTTTTAATTGCAGTGAAATATATGTAGCATCAATTTACTGTTAACTGTTTACAAGTTTACAGCTCAGTGGTAGCAAATACACTCACATGGGGGTGCACCTGTCACCACTGCCCACCTTCCGAACTCTTCATTCTGCAAAACTGAAGCCCTGTACCTTTCACTAATAACTCCTTATTCTCCTGTATTGTTACTCCCTGGCAACCACCATTCTGCTTTCTGTCGCCATGGGTTTAACTACTCTCGGCATCTCATGTAAGTGGACTCATAAGTATTTGTCTTTTTGTGGCTAGTTTAATTTACTCAGGACATTGGCATTTGGGCAGAGCAATTCTCGGTTGTGTGCAACTATCCCCTGCATGATATTTGGCTCCTTGTGCGACCCTGGGATACTAGGACCCTGAAACACCTATGGAAACCCCACTGCCTTGTGACAATCAGAACTGCAGGATGCGAGTGCTTCCTTGGCGAGGGCTTCAAATAAAACCTCCAAACCATCTGAAGTTGATTCTTTTGAAAGCAAATATGTATTTGAGATGTAAATTGCTCCTTATCCCAATCTGTGTAAACAAACCCCAGATGCCATGCTCTCAGACCTGAGAAAGTCAAGCCAAGTTTCATCAAAGGCTCTTGCAAAGTCCAGTTCCTTACCAGGCACTTGTAAACAAGTTTCAGTTCTCTGCTCGGAGTGCGTGGATCACATGGTTCACCTTGGGCTGTTTAGAGTCCTTGACCTCTTGCAGGGAAAGCGGCTACATCATCAGTGTCTCCTCTTCCTCAGCCTCTTCCCCAAACAGCCGGATTCAATAGTTTCACTTACTGCTCTCCACACGAACAGTTTATTACCAGTTTATTGGACTTACCAGGTGGTGCTAGGGGTAAAGAACCTGTCTGCCAATGCAGGAGAAATAAGAGACTCAGGTTCGATCCCTGGGTTGGGAAGATCCCCTGGAGGAGGGCATGACAAGTCACTCCAGTGTTCTTGCCCGGAGAACCCCAGGGACAGAGGAGCCTGGTGAGCTACAGTCCAAAGGGTTGCAAAGAGTTGGGCATGACTGAAGTGACTTAGCAAACATGTACCAGTTTATTAATTGTTGCATTTTCCAATATATGTATATATATATTACCAAAATATCTCAGATAGCTTTGAGCAAATAGCTTGTCTTAGAGGCCAGAGTGGACATGGACTTGAGACAAACAGCCTTCCTGGTAAAAAAAAGGGCACCTCCCATGATTCTGGGCTTTCATGAGTCTCAACTGAACTTGGGGATCTTATTATTGTCACAAGTTCTCATCAACTAAGTCTTTCATTTTTAAAAACATGTTTGTCTTATAAAAGTAATGTATCTATTATTAAACAATAGAAAGTAAAGAAAATTATGAAGAGACAGAATAAGGAGAAGGAAAAGTAGATCATACATACTCTTAGCATCTCAAGTATTTATGGCTCACTTATTGGGGTATTGACTTCTGGTACATTTAATGCATTTGAAAAACACAGTAAAGACTCCACCAGAAAATTACTAGAGCTAATCAATGAATATAGTAAAGTTGCAGGATATAAAATCAACACACAGAAATCCCTTGCATGCCTATACACTAATAATGAGAAAGTAGAAAAAGAAATTAAGGAAACAATCCCATTCACCATTGCAACNATCCTCTACATAGAAAACCCTAAAGACTCCACCAGAAAATTACTAGAGCTAATCAATGAATATAGTAAAGTTGCAGGATATAAAATCAACACACAGAAATCCCTTGCATTCCTATACACTAATAATGAGAAAGTAGAAAAAGAAATTAAGGAAACAATCCCATTCACCATTGCAACGAAAAGAATTAAGTACTTAGGAATATATCTACCTAAAGAAACTAAAGACCTATATATAGAAAACTATAAAACTCTGATGAAGGAAATCAAAGAGGACACTAATAGATGGAGAAATATACCATGTTCATGGATTGGAAGAATCAATATTGTGAAAATGAGTATACTTCCCAAAGCAATCTACAGATTCAATGCAATCCCTATCAAGCTACCAGCAGTATTTTTCACAGAATTAGAACAAATAATTTCAAGATTTGTATGGAAATACAAAAAACCTCGAATAGCCAAAGCAAAAAAAAAAAAAAGAAAAAGAAAAACACAGTTCCCATTTATTTTAGACCTTTCTTTTCTTATACTTTTATTTATTTTTGGCTGTGTTGGGTCTTCGTTGCTGCACAGGCTTCTCATTTCCAAGGCCCGTCTTGCTGCAGAGCACAGGGTCTAGAGTGTGTGGGCTTCAGTCGCTGTGGCTTGTGGGTTCTAGAGTGAGGACTCAGCAGTTCTGGCGTGTGGGCTCAGCTGCACGTGGGATCTTCCTGGACCAGTAATCTGACTTGGGCTCGAACCAGTGTCTCCTGCATTGGCAGGCAGTTTCTTTACCACAGAGCCCTCAGGCAAGCCCCTCTCCTTTTCTTTTCAATGGAACTTTGTTGCATTCAGTTGTGCTAAACTGACTGACCGTACAGTTATGGAGCTAGAATTGAGTTAATGGATCAGACAGTCCATCTCACACATCCTATAGTCAAGCTCTGGAGGGAGTTAAGTGTTTTGCTAGTGGTTACACTACCTGTTTCAGCCATGTTTGGTAGCCTTTCAGTTTATAGGTGATAATTACAATGATGCTTGAAAATAAGTTGGAAAATGATAAAGTCGGTCACGTCAGATTATGNTGGATTAAAGACCTAGACGTAAGAACAGAAACTATAAAACTCCTAGAGGAGAACATAGGCAAAACACTCTCCGATATAAATCACAGCAGGATCCTCTATGATCCACCTCCCAGAATACTGGAAATAAAAGCAAAAATAAACAAATGGGATCTAATTAAAATTAAAAGCTTCTGCACAACAAAGGAAACCCTAAGCTAGGTGAAAAGACAGCCTTCAGAATGAGAGAAAATAATAGCAAACGAAACCACTGACAAACAACTAATCTCAAAAATTTACAAGCAACTTACACAGCTCAACTCCAGAAAAATAAACGACCCAATCAAAAAATGGGCCAAAGAACTAAATAGACATTTCTCCAAAGAAGATATACAAATGGTTAACAAACACATGAAAAGATGCTCAACATCACTCATTATCAGAGAAATGCAAATCAAGACCACAATGAGGTACCATTTCAGGCCAGTCAGAATGGCTGCAGTCCAAATGTCTACAAGCAATAAATGCTGGAGAGGGTGTGAAGAAAAGGGAACCCTCTTACACTGTTGGTGGGAATGCAAACTAGTACAGCCACTATGGAGAACAGTGTGGAGATTCCTTAAAAAACTGCAAATAGAACTGCCTTATGACCCAGCAATCCCACTGCTGGGCATACACACTAAGGAAACCAAAATTGAAAGAGACACATGTACCCCAATGTTCATCGCAGCACTGTTTATAACAACCAGGACATGGAAGCAACCTAGATGTCCATCAGTAGATGAATGGATAAGAAAGCTGTGGTACGTATACACAATGGAGTATTACTCAGCCATTAAGAAGAATACATTTGAATCAGTTCGAATGAGGTGGATGAAACTGGAGGCGATTATACAGAGTGAAGAAGCCAGAAAGAAAAACACCAATACAGTATACTAATGCATATATATGGAATTTAGAAAGATGGTAACAATAACCCTGTATGTGAGACAGCAAAAGAGACACAGATGTATAGAAAAACTATCTTTAAAAATTTTTTTCTTATCAGGTTCTGAGTATCAGCCTCCAATCTGGCAAACTTCTGATCATAGAACTACTTAGAAAATCCTTTCCAAACCTGACAAAGGTTTCAGCTGGTACAAATAACAAATATACCTTGTGGTACTGAATAAACACATGGAGGAAAAAGACATCCCCACTACCCTCCAAAGATCCAGAGCCACTCCCAAAGATAGAAAAGACAGACTCAGGCAAGTCCCCCAGAGCTGGCCACAGTTGGTAAGACCCTACTTGCAAATGGAGCACAACCCATATTTCTGTCCAGCCTTATTTTGGGGGCTCCAGACCTGATGCCTGAGCTGCCTGCATATGTAAGAACCCAACAACCTGTGTGCCCCAGGCTGGGAGAAAACCAAGCCAAGCTCTCAGAATACAAAGGAGACAAACACAAAGGAAACTGCTGTTCCTGGGAGAGAAAAAGAACCAACAAATGGGCATCCCAACACCAAATCCGTAAGAGTATGAATTTGTAAAGGAAGAGACAGTGTGAAAAGTCACCTTTTCTAGGTTCTCCAGAGGTCTGGAAGAGCTGACTCTAGTAAGAACTCTTACCCTGCACAGACTTCTTCCAAGTTTCCCAGGATGCCATCGTTAGGCTCTGGAGCAACTTGTGCTTAAAGAACAGAGTGTAGCTCTCATATCTACCAAAATTTGACAAGGTTTTCTATTCATTTTAATTTTAGCTTCATCTTGGTTGCTTAAGGGAATAACTGGTAGCAGTTTACCACAGAAACCCAGGGATTCCTGCCAACCCATAACCTTTCAAGGACAAATTTTATATATGTTTCGTATATGCTCCTCACTGTTTGATGAAAGAATTTCAAATGTAAAAATAAGAAAGAAATGGTAGAATCCTGCAGTAATGGAACTAAACTACTGGTTTCAATAAAAACTCATCAAGTTATAGTTTAATGGGAAATACAAAAATAGATAAAAGTAACAAACATACTTAGGCACACATATATGTTCACATATATTTGTATCTACTTTTATATTTCTCTACCAATCCATCCAATAATAATATTTTACAATGTGTTAAAACAAGTCCTTCCCTCTTTCCTTTAGAATGAATGGACTCTTTGCAGTTCTTATTCTCTCTGATTATGTCTTAGAGTAAGTTTATTGTGTTCCTCAAAAAAATTCAACAGGAATTTTGATTAGGATTGCTTTAGTTTGTTTGTAACTATATGAAAGTAGAATTAGATAAATCCTGAGATAAGAAGTCCAAAGATCAGGATCTTAATACTGGTAGACAAATCATTAAGGGCAGATTACATTCTAAGTAAACTGTACTCTTCTCACCTGTAAAATGAGTATAATAATATATATTACAAAATATTGTCAAAACAAACAAATGAAAATTATGATTATTACTTATAAATATATTTTTCTCCTCCTTTCAAATTATTTTACAGTTATTTCCTATATATCACACACAAAAAAAAAAAACCAAAAAAACCCCACAAATCCCAGTTAACTGGAACTAAATAAATCTATGGGCGTGAGTCTGAGTGAACTCCGGGAGTTGGTGATGGACAGGGAGGCCTGGAATGCTGCGATTCATGGGGTCGAAAGAGTTGGACACAACTGAGTGATTGAACTGAACTGAACTGAAATAAATCTAAATAAACACACTCATAAGATGATGACCTCATTTATTTCATGTTTAACTGATATGAACTGTGGTATTCAAATTATAGAGCAACTCTAAATTCAGATATTTATCCTTATATTTTAATTTTAAAAACTTTAGCAGCTTTATATATAGTGNGAAAGAGTTGGACACAACTGAGTGATTGAACTGAACTGAACTGAAATAAATCTAAATAAACACACTCATAAGATGATGACCTCATTTATTTCATGTTTAACTGATATGAACTGTGGTATTCAAATTATAGAGCAACTCTAAATTCAGATATTTATCCTTATATTTTAATTTTAAAAACTTTAGCAGCTTTATATATAGTGTGGATTTTATCTATAAAACTTTGCTTTATAAATCTAGAGAAAACATGAATTATCTAACCATATCATTATTTTAACAATTTTAGAAACTAAAATAATGGAGAAGTAACAGAAGAGACAAACAGACCTACTAAATTAAAAATAACAAATAGAACATGTACGTGCCTTTTAAGTGTTCCAAGCAATCATTTTCTGAAGTTCTTAGTGACTAAGAAATTTTGTCCTTCACATTGCTGGGTCATTTTTGTTATGGTAATGAATGCATTTAGTCCTCAAATTGGAAAAAAAATGTATACTGCTTCTTTTTATAATAAGATTTATTTTTATTATGTAGTCCTTTGTTAATCTTAACTGGGAGGTGGTTTTCTTCAAATATTATTGGATCCACATTTAGAAGGGCCTGCTTTACAAAGTACTGACTGATAATGTTTTCCAATCAACAAAGCCCTTGAAACTGTTCAGCTTGTTAGACATCTGCTATTGAAGAGGGCATCCAGCTCTGGAAACAAGAAGCAAGGAAACACAGTCCTCATTTTCTCCAGCACTTAGTTGCTCAAAAGACTATAGCCATTTCAAGAGGTGCTAGACATGCATGCATAAGGCTTGATCACGCTAACAATGAAGAAGTATAATGAGCATTTATGATCTGAAGAGTTTCAAAAGGATGCAAATCAGTATCCTATCTACAAGGATAAAAATATCCCATCAAGTTAAAGAGCAGTTTTGTAGATTTTAAGCTTATCATGAGCATTAAAAAAAAAAAANAGTTTTGGGGGGGTACATGCCCAGGAAATGCCAGGGAGAAAAACCCTGAGATTTGACTCGTCCTTGCCCATCAAAATCCCCTGCCGCGTGACCTTGTCATGGGTGGGATTCCTCACGCTGGCTCCCGGCAGGTATACATTTAACTGTCAAAGTTAAGAGCAAGGAGATGCCATCCATATTATCTTTATTCATTTTCTACTGCTGTGTAACAAAC
This sequence comes from Neotragus moschatus, assembly GCA_006410615.1. Lineage (NCBI taxonomy): Eukaryota > Metazoa > Chordata > Mammalia > Artiodactyla > Bovidae > Neotragus > Neotragus moschatus. The sequence goes on along the minus strand of SJYA01001051.1, from coordinate 325,822 downwards.
TACCACAAACCTAGCTACCCAAAACAACGTCCAACAATTCTGATTCAGTTCTGCTGGTGAGAAGCCTAGGCAGGTGTGTCTGGGCTCCCTGCTGAGGGAATCCCAAAGCCAATGTCAAGAGGCCAGCCAGGCATAGCCTTTATCTGGACATTCTGGGGGAGAATCCATTTCCAAGTTGACTCCCAACTGTGTCAGCCTGGAAAATCCCATGGACGGAGGAGCCTGAAAGGCTGCAGTCCATGGGGTTGCGAAGAGTCGGACATGACTGAGCAACTTCACTTTCACTTTTCACTTTCATGCATTGGAGAAGGAAATGGCAACGCACTCCAGTGTTCTTGCCTGGAGAATCCCAGGGACGGGGAGCCTGGTGGGCTGCCGTCTACGGGGTCACACAGAGTCGGACACGACTGAAGCGACTTAGCAGCAGCAGCACAGCTGTAGGACTGAGGAGGAACAGAAGAGAAAGAAGTCACCAAATCTCTCCCTAAAAAGACAGGATAAGTAAATAGTAGCAAAGTACACCAAAATATGCCTCATTGGCATCCTGAGTAATTTTAACTAGTTTTTTTTAATTCATTTATTTTTTTAATTGAAAGATAATTGCTTTATAAAATTTTGCTGTTTTCTGTCAAACCTCAACATGAGTCAGCCATAGGTATCCATATATCCTCTCCCTTTTGAAATTCCCTCCCATATCCCTCCCCATCCCACTTTTCTAGGTTGATACAGATCCCCTGTTTTTAAGAAACAGCAGACAAAAGAGAAGCTCTGAAAATCTAGTAAAAGTTGCCCTTTTGCAAGAGACACTTACATTTATAAGGGAAGTATCCATTTGTAGGGCTATCTCTCTCTGTACCAAGAAGACTATGACAAAATCTCAAGAAACACTGTATCGGTAGAAAAGCAAGACTTAAACCTGCCTTGGAGGAGGAAATAGCAACCTGCTCCAGTATTATTGCTGGAAATTCCATGGACAAAGAAGCCTGGTGGGCTATGGTCCATGGGGTCAGAAAAAGTTGGACACGACTGCATGTGTGCACACACGTGTGCATGCGCACACACACAGACAAACCTGCCTAATAACCCATACCATTTTTTTTTTACTGTGCTTTTCTGATAACTGACCTCCCACACTCTTAATAGCTTTCTTTTGTCTTTAGCTGGATATGGTATTTAAGATGGTGTCTTGGGACATTTGAGGGAGTCACTCCGTTTTCCTGAGTCTCTCTTCTGTACACAGGAGATAGGCAGGTTATTATACTTCTGTTTATTTTTCTCTTCTAATGTGTCTTTTATTATAAGCCATCTCAGCCAAGAACCTAGAAGGGTAGATGGAAAGTTGTTTTCCTCCCTTATAACAGAAATTTCTTATTCTTCCCTTGTTCTTCCAGCCTACCTTTATTTACTCTAGATGCTCCATTTGCCATCTCTACAGAAGCATCTGAATGCAGGATACTCAATAATTTTCTTTAAAGTGAAGGACAAGACTATAAACCCACCTTCCAGTGCAGGTGTCTACTCAGGCAGGCACATCCTGAGCTGCTGCCATGAAAATGCCTGCTACTCTTATATACCATGTCTATTTTTAGTGGCACAATGCAAACATTGTTTCAGGAGTTGATAAAAGTTAAATAACTTCCTACTACATTACCATTAAAGCATTTTATCGTACCATAAAAGAGGCACTAATTAGTACACAAAATGAGGGATTTTTTTTGTCTTTCTGTTATATAAATCATGAAAAATTTCGTATTTAGTATCATTCTTGATGTGTTAGAGAGAGCTATAGACCACTCATAAACTAATTTTGCAAAGCCTGCACATTCATGGATCATTAATGGTATGTATTCACACTGTAAGTATTTTTCAAAAGGATATACTGAAGTTATTTTTTTTTCATTTTTGCTACATAGTCATAGAATCATAATCATAGGTTCCATAAGTGGGCCTCCAGTTTTCTACAAATATTTCATATCAGTAACATTTAAGCTTTTCTTCAAAAGTAAATGATTTTTTAGAATGACAGTTTCCAAGGGGAATGATAGTAAGTCTTCATTAGTTACCTATTTTATACATATAAGTTTATATATATATGTAAAACCCAATCTCCCAATTCACCCCACCCTACTCTTATTCCCCTTGGGTATCTCCAAGTTCGTTCTCAACGTCTGTGTCTCTACTTCTGTTTTGCAAATGACATCATCTTTACCATTTTTCTAGATTTCACACAGATGTGTTGATCAATGATATTTGTTTCTCTGACTTATTTCACTTTCTATCACAATCTCCAGGTCTATCCACATCTCTGAAAATGACATAAATTACTTAATTTTTATGAATATGTCTGAGTAATATTACATTGTGTATTCACCATACACATATTCACCATACCTTCTTTATCCATTACTCTTTTGATGGGCATGCAGGTTGCTTCTTCCATGGTCTGGCTATTGTAAATAGTGTTCCAATGAACATTGGGGTGTATGTATCTTTTTAGATTATAGTTTTCTCTGGGTATGTGCTCAGAAGTGAGATTGCTGGGCCATTTGGTAGCTCTATTTTTAGCTTTTTAAGAAACTTCCATACTATTCTTCATAGTGGCTATACCAATTACATTCCAAGCAAGAGGGTTCCCTTTCCTCAAATAAAGATGCATTTATTCTTCATAGACTTTTTGATGATGGCCATTCTGATTGGTGCCATGAAATTAAAAGATGCCCGCTTCTTGGAAGAAAAGTTATGGCCAACCTAGACAGCATATTAAAAAGCAGAGACATAACTTTGCTGACAAGATCCATCTAGTCAAAGTTAATAGTTTTTCCAGTAGTCATGTATGAATGTGAGAGTTGGACTATAAAGAAAGCTGAGAGCCGAAGAACTGATGCTTTTGAACTGTGGTGTTGGAGAAGACTCTTGAGAGTCCCTTGGACACCAAGGAGATCCAACTAGTCCATCCTAAAGGAAATCAGTCCAGAATATTCATTGGAAGGACTGATGCTGAAGCTGAAACTCCAATACTTTGACCACCTGATGAGAAGAACTGACTCATTTGAAAAGACCCTGATGCTGGGAAAGATTGAAGGGAAGAGGAGAAGGGGATAACAGAGGATGAGATGGTTGGATGGCATCACCGACTCAATGGACATGAGTTTGGGTAAACTCTGGCCATTGGTGATGCACAGGGAGGCCTGGCATGCTGCAGTCCATGGGGTCGCAAAGAGCTGAGAGACTGAACTGAATTGAACTGATTCTGATTGGTTGGAGTAAGAACTGGCAATCCGCTACAGTATTCTTGCCTGGAGAATCCCATGGACAGAGGAGACTGGCAGGCTGCATTCCATGGTGTTGCACAGAGTCGGACATGGATGAAGTGATTTAACAGATTCTGATTGATCTGAGGTGATTCCTTATGGTAGTTTTGATTTACATGTCTCTAAAAATTAGTGATGTAGAGCATTTTTTCATGTGTTTGTTGGCCATCTGGATGTCTTCTTTTGAGAAATGTCTATTTAGGTCTTCCACCCATTTTTGGACTTTTTTTTTTTGTCTTATATTGAGCTGTGTGAGCTATTTAATTTTGGAGATTATCCCGTTGTCAGTTGCTTCATTTGCAAATAATTTCTCCCATTCTGAAGATTTTTTTTGTCTTGTTAATGGTTTCTGTTACTATGAAAAAGTATTTCAGTTTAATTTCATCCTATTTGTTAATTTCTGAGTTTATTTTCATTATTTCATTTCATATGTAATGTCATATAAATAAAAATTATATCTGTACGATTTAATCTATGATTTAATGGTTGTGTTTCCTTATTAATTTTCTGTCTGGGTGCTTTGGTATAAGAGGAATGTTAAAGTCCCTCACTATTATTGTGTTACTAATGATGTCCCCTTCTATGGCTGTTAGCATGTGCCTATGTATGGAGGTGCTTCTATGTTGGGTGAAAAGTATTTACAATTCTTATATCTTCTTCTTGGACTGATCCCTTATCATCATGTAGTATCTCCCATCTCTTCTTTTATCCTTTATTTAAAGTTTATTTTATCTGATATGATCTGATATGAGTATTGCCACTCCAGCTTTCTTGTGATTTCCACTTCATGGAATATCTTTTTCCATCNTGGGTGAAAAGTATTTACAATTCTTATATCTTCTTCTTGGACTGATCCCTTATCATCATGTAGTATCTCCCATCTCTTCTTTTATCCTTTATTTAAAGTTTATTTTATCTGATATGATCTGATATGAGTATTGCCACTCCAGCTTTCTTGTGATTTCCACTTCATGGAATATCTTTTTCCATCCCTTAACTTTCAGTCCATATATGTCCCTAGCTCTGAAGTGGGTCTCTCATAGACAGGGTATATACAGATCTTGTTTTTGTATCCATTCAGCCAGTCTGTGGTCTCTTGGTTGGAGCATTTAATACACTTACATTTAAGGTAATTATATGTATATTCCTATTATCATTTTATTAATTATTTTGGATTTGTTTTAGAGGTTTTTTCCCTTCTTTTGTGTTTCCTGACTAGAAAATGTCCCTTAGCATTTATTTTTAAAGCTTGTTTGTTGTTGCTGATTTCTCCATCAAAATCTGAATGAGATCCTTGCTGGGTAGTCATCTCGATTGTAGGTTTTCCCCTTTCATCATTTTAAATATATCTTGCCATTCCCTTCTGACCTGCAGAGTTTCTGCTGAGAACTCAGATGATAATTTTATAGGGATTCCCTTGTATGTTATGTGTGTGTGCTCGGTTGTGTCTGACTCTTTGAGACTCCACAGACTGTAGCCTACCAGGCTCCTCTGTCCATGTGATTTTCCAGGCAAGAATACTAGGGTGGGTTGCCATTTCCTTCTCTAGGGGAATCTTCCTGATCCAGGGAGCAAAGCTGTGTTTTGTGTCTCCTTTACACAATTCTTGTGTAAAGAATTGACATTGGCAGGCAAATTCTTTACTGCTAGTGCCACCTTGTTATTTGTTGTTTTATGCTATGTATTATTTGTTGCTTTTCCCTTGCTTCATTATTTTTTTCTTTGTATTTAATATTTGTTAGTTTTATTAATATATGTCTTGAAGATCAATTTACACTGATTATTTTAAGGTCCAAAAGACTCAGGAAGAACCTTTGACCTTTCTTCTAACTCCTAAAAGGATGTAGATAGAAGATCTGCTTCAGGAAGGGAGCCTTCACCAGAGATATCTATAGTATGAACATGAAACAACAGACTGGTTCCAAATCAAGAGTCTGTCAAGGCTGTATATTGTCACCCTGCTTGTTTAACTTATGTGCAGAATACATCATGAGAAATGCTGGGCTGGAAGAAGCAGAAGCTGGAATCAAGATTTCCTGGAGAAATATCAATAACCTCAGATATGCAGATGTCACCACCCTTAAGGCAGAAAGTGAAGAGGAACTAAAGAGCCTCTTGATGAAAGTGAAAGAGGAGAGTGAAAAAGTTGGGTTAAAATTCAAAATTCAGGAAACTAAGATCATAGCATCTGGTCCCATCACTTCAAGGCAAATAGAAGGGGAAACAATGGGAAAAGTTACAGACTTATTTTGGGGGGGCTCCAAAATCACTGCAGATGGTGATTGCAGCCATGAAATTAAAAGATGCTTTCTCCTTGGAAGAAAAGTTATGATCAACCTAGATAGCATATTAAAAATCAGAGACATTACTTTGCCAACAAAGGTCTGTCTAGTCAAAGCTATGGTTTTTCCAGTAGTCATGTGTGGATGTGAGGGCTGGACCATAAAGAAAGCTGAGCACTGAAGGATTGATGCTTTTGAACTGTGGTGTTGGAGAAGACTCTTGAGAGTCCCTTGGACACCAAGGAGATCCAACCAGTCCCTCCTAAAGGAAATCAGTCCAGAATATTCATTGGAAGGACTGATGCTGAAGCTGAAACTCTAATACTTTGGCCACCTGATGAGAAGAACTGACTCATCTGAAAAGACCCTGATGCTGGGAAATATTAAAGGTGGGAGAATGGGACAACAGAGGATGAGATGATTGGATGATATCACTGACTCAATGGACACGAATTTGAGTAAGCTCTGGGAATTATGATGGACAGGGAGGCCTGGCATGCTGCAGTTCATGGGGTCACAAAGAGTTGGGCATGGCTGAGTGACTGAGCTAAACTGAAGGTGCAGCAGACAGGGGAGAACCTAGCAAAGTCTGTTTGTTAAAATTTCACTCTATCTCCTATTGTCTCTGTGTGACTCAGAAAACACTTGTTTTGCAAACATTTGTCTTTCCATCTCCATGTCATGTGAATTGTCTTCCCCCTCTCTGAATTTCCAAACCACTAGCCCCAACATCTTCACTTGTCTTTAGGTGAAAATGATATTAAAGTGAGGGTTTTGGCCATTTTGACCAGTTACTCAGTTTTCCTGGGTTTCCTCCATGTATAAACATTAAAGATTTTTGATTTTTCTCCTGTTAATTGATTTCATGTCCATCTAACTCTTAGACCAGCTAGAAGTACCTAGAAGGGCAAAACGTCTTCCTCATAATATCTTAAAGACAATAAGCACTGGAAAAAGAATTATTGAAATAGTAAACAATGTCTTTACTTAAAATCAACATTCCTAACCTTCCCAAAGCCAACCTGCTCCAAAGTGCGTGTGTGCTAAGTCACTTGTTGTGTCTGACTCTTTGTGAGCCTATGAACTGTAGCCTGCTGGGGTCCTCTGTCCATGGGTTCTCAAGACAAGAATACTGAAGTGGGTTGTCATGCCCCTTCTCAGGAATCAAACTCCCAACTCTTATGTCTCCTGCATTGGCAGGCAGGTTCTTTGCCACTAGCACCTCCTATGAAGCTCCAAAGTATAAATACTTAAAATTCCTATGGAAGAAAAAAGAATAAATTAATCCAACATCCTTTGACTAGATGCTAGGAAACACCCATGGAAGAGGCTATAGACACTTTCTTAAGCAGCTCTTATGAGCCCCAGGCCAGTTCTCTAAACTCTAAGTTCAGGTTCTGCCATGTGGGGTAACCCTCCTTGTCCAACTTGAGGATCTAGACTGAAATCTCTCTCAGAAGTCACACTGTCCGAGTGGCAAATTCAGGTTGACCCCAATCTTGCCAGGATTCTGTCCCTAATCACTAACGATCAAACTACATTCCTCATCTCATTTTTTTTTTTCCCCTATAGGATTCCCATCTTGACCAAATCCAACATATTTTATACTGGAGAAGGGGAGATGAGGTCTCATTATGCTGTAACAAATTTATCCCTGACAGGTCATTTAAACTACAAAGGAATTTTTGAAGGAGGAAATTTTAGAAATGTCAATTATAGCCATACTCACAAAGTTCTTAACAGGAAAAAACGGGTTGATTAAAAATAGTCCCAGCTTGGCATCCCCAAATAAAGGAGTAATGCCTAATAAATCTGATAATTTTTAAAGACAGAGCAGAAGAATCAGCAGGAGAAATCTGATGACTAATTTGCTTCTGGTTTGAGAGTACTTCAACACAGTACACCACACAAAAGACTAATTAAGGGGGTCAGGAAGTATCGCATGCAGTGAGCGCTGAAAACAGTCTAGGAAAATGAAGGTGGTAGCGGGCTTCCGGCAGGCAAATGCTTTGAAATCAACAGTGGCCGAGAGAACTATAACGCAGGTAGGTATCTAGGGTTTAGGCAATTTAGCTGTCAGTAACATAAGAAAGGGAGAAGGCAATGGCACCCCACTCCATTATCTTGCCTGGAAAATCCATGGACGGAGGAGCCTGGTGGGCTGCCGTCTATGGGGTTGCTAAGAGTCGGACACAACTGAGCGACTTCACTTTCATGCACTGGAGAAGGAAATGGCAACCCACTCCAGTGTTCTTGCCTGGAGAATCCCAGGGATGGGGGAGCCTGGTGGGCTGCCATCTCTGGGGCCGCACAGAGCCGGCCACGACTGAAGTGACTTAGCAGCAGCAGCAACATAAGAAAAAAGAAATATGGCATGAGATAACGAAATAAACAATTTACACAAAAGTCAGAACATGGTAAATCCATAAACAACAACAACAAAAACTGAATAGACTGACCAGAACATCAGGAGAAAGTTTAGTTACAATTCTTTTTAAAGTAAATATCTGCCTAGCACAAAAACTGAGGTAATATAGTAAGGATAAGTAAAAATAGATAAAGAAAAATAATGCCTACAAGTTCAGGCAAAGACGTCAGTGGAGGATTAAAATGTTATTAACAGTTAAGATACTAAAACTTTGTTTATAATACGGACTGACAATAAACCTGAATATGCAAATGTGAGTTACTGATAACAATCAATTCAAATTAAACAGATGATATTTTTGAGCAAGAATAAAATTGTCTATTACCCAAAATGAATTTTACTTTGTTTGGAACCTACAATTTCTGCATTTTAAAAGCTTAGTCCATTTCTTTACCTTTTTTTTTCTGGCCCCAGCAAATCTAATGCTACACATCCATGACTTCTATGCTTCCAACTCCCACACCTCCACACACACACACACACATACACACACACACACACTCAAGGCTTCTATGTATTCCTCAGAATGTGTGAATTCTAGTGCAACTGCATCAGCATAGAGGCAGGTCTAAACACAGTGCTGTGTGCTCTGTAAGTCCTATCTCAGATATTCCCATTTTCCCCACTTCAGTCTGCATTTCTTAAGTCACTGGTGGGATCCGTTGTGCAGGACTCCTCTGCTAAAGTCTTGCCTCACATGTGAAACTTAGCACAAAGTGCTAGACATAATCATATTTCTCACTAGCTGTGCCACCAGAGTAAGTGAATGGGTATGAAGTGTGAATAGCCTATAATGACATAGTAGGATATTTCATCAGAGCATTTGTGTGGCATTATATTGAAGATTCCTATAGCTAAGAAGCAGCTATTTTTGAGTGTCTGTGATTGTACAGAGGAGCTCTTCTGATATTTTACACAAATTACTGGACTTAATGCTTACAAAAAAGCAATTTGGTAAAAATTATTATTCCTACTTTACAGTTAGAAATTTGAGGAACAGAATAGTAGCTTCCACAAAATCGCCATATTCAAGAACATATTTTGTCTCAGCTAGGATACAAGCCCTATTTATCTTTCTTTAAAACTTAAACTTGGAACCACTTTGATACTGTGTACACAGATGTAGAATACAGAAAAAGAAATGGCTTATGACTTAATTTTACCTAAGATCAGTCTTCTCCTAATTGGGTGTTAGTTAAAGCCAAGATAATTATCATTACTGAAAAATATCTTTAAAATATTCTAAACTTGATACGACTCAAGAATAAGGGGAACTTTGGGATATTCTGAAAGAGGGGAACTGTCATTTGCCAGTAGGTCTAGTGATAACAAGCAAAATGCAGTTCTTTAAAACAGTGATACAAGTCCCTCACTCAACTGGGTTCATTTACATCTCAGTAAACGGGGTTTCAGACAAGGTGGTGGTGGTGGTTTAGTCTCTCAGTAGTGTCCAACTCTTACAGTTCTATGAACTATAGCTTGCCAGGCTCCTCTATCCACGAGGTTTTCCAGACAAGAATGCCAAAGTGGGTTGTCATTTCCTTCTCCAGGGGATCTTTCCAATCCAGAAACCTAACCCCAGTCTCCTGCACTGCAGGTGGATTCTTTACCAACTGAGCTACCAGCAAAGCACTCAGATAGGGTATCAAAATATAATAATTAATTCATATTACCAAGCACACAATTCAAGAAACAGATTCATGAACATTTTCACCTTCTTAAGAGAATACTTTGTACCTTAAACTGATTTTGTGTATTTCATGCAGATTAAGAAAAGGCATAGTACAAATACACTCTTAAATATAATAGTGAATTAAGATCTGATTACATTCTGTAGTTGTTGCATTGCATGATAAAAATAAAAGGCAGCTGGTTAAGTGAAGGAGACAAAGGGAAATCAAAGGGTACAACAAAGAATAGCAGAGCAAAACAATAAGGAGAAAGTGCTGCGATGACATATAAGAAACAAATCGCCAGTCCAGGTTTGATGCAGGATACAGAATGCTTGGGGCTGGTGCACTGGGATGACCCAGAGGGATGGGACAGGGAGGGAGGAGGGAGGGGGGTTCGGGATGGGGAACATGTGTATACCCGTGGCGGATTCATATTGATGTATGGTGAACCAATACAATATTGCAAAGTAATTAGCCTCCAATTAAAATAAATACATTTAAATTTTAAAAAAATAAGGAGAAAGTGGAAAATTCAATCTGCTACTTCCGAGGCAAACAATAAACACCAAGGAAGACCTTCATACAACAGTATTCTGAAAGGGAAAAGTCAGGAGATATTAAATGCCAGAAGGAAGAATTCATAATCCTGGTTTTAATTATTTAAAACTAGCTCTCCATATAAGACAGAATTACTCATATGTATATATATGTATATGTGTATATACATATATGTATATATATTTGAGAGGGCTTCCCTCTCAAATATGATGCTAGTGGTAAAGAACCCACCTGCCTATGCAGGAACTGTAAGAAACTTGGGTTCAATTCCTGGGTTGGAAAGATCCTCTGGAGGAGCGCCTGGCAACCCACTCCAGTATTCTTCCTGGAAAATCTGGAAATTCTTCCTGGAAAAATTCTTCCTGCCTCCTCCTGGGCAGAGGAGCCTGGCGGGCTACAGTCCACCAGGTCACACAGTTGGACATGACTAAATTGACTTAGCACGCACAGCATGCAAGCATATATTTGAGTAAAGGAATTTGGTTGCTCAGTGGAAAGCATTTTCCGTTCAGGCCAGTAAAGATTCCCAAGATGATATTGCTCAGAACCAGTTAAAATGAAGTAAATTTTTCAGGACTTTTAAAAATTAGTAAGCTTTTAAAAATGATATACTAGTTTAAGATTTTCATAAAATTTGTGAAAACTAGAGAGTTCCAACAGAACCAAAATCCAGTTTTCCTTATTAATTAAAATTTTACATTAGGATAGTGTAGTTGTCACAGGTAATAGTTAACTAAAGTTTATACTTTATCCAGATTTTGTTAGAACCACACACAGGACACCACCCTACACGTGGTGATCCTGTCTCCTTCGTCTGCTCGTGGCCATGACATTTTCTCAGATACTCCTTGTTACGAATGAATGACATTGACAGCAATGAGTACAAATCATATATATTTTTAGAATGAACCTTACCTGGAGTTTGACTGATGTTTTTCTCTCATGGTTAGGACTGAAGTTAGGTTATGTTTGCGATAGTAATTACAGAGACAAATGTCATTCTTGTCATACTCTATCAAATGAACACATTGTCATTTGGCATCACTTTTGAGGTTAATCTTGACCACCTGGCTAAAATAGTGTTTGTCAGATTTCTCTGCTGAATAATTAGTCTGTTTTTCTTCAATGCCACATGGTACTCCTTGAAGCATAGCCTATGTATGGACCCCATTTAAGGACTAGGGAGATAAAGACCACTTCCTTGAGGGCACAGTACCTGCACAGATTCTTCTGAATTCTTCTAATTGGAAGAATAGTCTATTTTCTTTCTTTATTTTTTATCCAAAGTGTGTAGTCGCTCAGTCATGTCTGATGCTTTGCCACCCCATGGACTGTAGCCCATCAGGCTCCTTTGACTATGTGCTTCTCCAGGCAAGAATACTGGAGTGGTTTGCAGTCCATGGAGTCACAGAGAGTCAGACACAACTGAGTGACTGAACTGATATCTAAAATATATTTAGTTATATGTATTATATTTACTGTATATATCTGTATGCTTTTATATTCTTTGTTAAAAAATAAGTATCCTTGGAGAAATTATTGACTGCAGATACATAAGATGAGCCAGCAGCATTTTATATTGATAGAACGGTAAAGAAGTGCTCAGAAAAAGAAACCAATGTTTCAATAAGACACAGGAGCCAACTGAAAGAGCTCCCAAAACCTAAACCTAAAGCAAATTGAGCAAAAAAATGAATAAAATAATACTGAATTATAAGCTAAGGTTTAAAATATTTGTCTATAGATTTAAATAAATCTGCATATAAGTCCATAAGTCCATAGATTTAAATAAATCTGCATATAAGTCCATAGATCTCAGTTCAGTTCAGTTCGGTTCAGTCACTCAATCGTGTCTGACTCTTTGCGACCCCATGAATCGCAGCACGCCAGGCCTCCCTGTCCNATCTGAGTTAAATTCACCCATTCCAGTCCATTTTAGTTCGTTGATTCCTAGAATATCAACGTTCACCCTTGCCATCTCTTGTATGACCACTTCCAATTTGCCTTGATTCATGGACCTGACATTCCAGGTTCCTATGCAATATTGTTCTTTACAGCATCAGATCTTGCTTAAAAAAAAAGTATATTTGGAGAAATTATTTATTTATTTAAATATTTGTTTATTTAAAATTTTATTTATTTAAGTCCATAGATTTAAATAAATAAAATTTTAAATAAATATATATTTAAATAACTTCTCCAAGGATACTTATTTTTTAATAAAGAATATAAAAGTGTAAAGGTATATACAGTAAATATAATACATATGACTAGATATAGTTTAGATATTCTATAGCTCAGTTCATTTCAGTCACTCAGTTGTGTCTGACTCTCTGTGACCTCATGGACTGCAGCACACCAGAATTCCCTGTCCATCACCAATTCCCAGAGCGTGCTCAAACTCCATCGATTCAGTGATGCCATCCAACCATCTCATCCTCCATCATCCCCATCTCCTACCTTCAGTCTTTTTCAACATCAGGGTCTTTTCAAATGAGTCAGCTCTTCACATCAGGTGGCCAAAGTATTGAAGTTTCAGCTTCAGCATCAATCCTTCCAATGAATACTCAAGACTGATTTCCTTTAGAGTGGACTGGTTTTATCTCTTTGCAGTCCAAGGGACTCTGAAGAGACTTCTCCAACACCACAGTTCTAAAGCATCAATTCTTCAGCATTCAGCTTTCTTCTAGACTGACTTTTGTCTGCAAAGTAATGTTGCTGCTTTTTAATATACAGTGTAGGTTGGTCATTGTTTTTCGTCCAAGGAGCAAGCATCTTTTAATTTAATGGCTCCAGTCACCATCTGCAGTGATTTTGGAACCAAAAATAAATAAATAAATAAAGTTTGTAACTTTTTCCATTGTTTCCCCATCTATTTGCCTTGAAGTGATGGGACCAGATGCCGTGATCTTAGTTGTTTGAATGTTGAGTTTTAAGCCAACTTTTTCCACTCTCATTAAGAGGCTCTTTAGTTTTTCTTTGCCTTCTGCCATAAAGGAAATCTCATCTGCATATTTGAGGTTATTGATATTTCTCCCAGTAACCTTGATTCCAGCTTGTGCTTCATTCAGCCTGGCATTTTGCATGATACACTCTGCATATAAGTTAAATAAGCAAGGTGACAATATACAGCCTTGACATACTCCTTTCTCATATTTACAGCTCAGTTGATAAAGAATCCACCTGCAATTCAGGAGACCCCAGTTTTATTCCTGTGTTGGGAAGTTTCTCTGGAGACGGGATAGGCTACCCACTCCAGTATTCTTGGGCTTCCCTGGTGATCAGCTGGTAAAGAATCTGCGTGCAGCACAGGAGACCTGGGTTCAATCCCTAGGTTGGGAAGAACCCCAGGAGAAGGGAAAGGCTGCCCACTCGAGTGTTCTGGCCTAGAGAATTCCATGGGCTGTATAGTGCATGGGTTGCAAAGAATCAGACACGACTGTCACTTTCACTTACATATGTAATTTCATATATATATTCAGTTTATGTATATTGGAAACAAAGCCTGGACAATGTTGTACAGGTTGGAACTGGAATTTAATACTTCTAGGCCCTTTCAGTGGACATAAAAGGGAAATATTATGTGTGAATTTTTACACACACACATAAACATTCTATATATATCAACATGTATCTACATAACATTAAACATGGGTTCACATGATGTCTCCAACTCTATGCAGTTACTACATGGACTGCTCTAACCTTTCCCCTTCATGGTCTCTAACTTCTCACAGCCACAATAAGGCACCTGATCCCAGCATCTGCCATCTATTTAACTGATTGTTCAATTCCCTTATATATGTATATTGGTTTCAAAATTGTTAACCCTACCCTCATAGGATATGGTTTTACCAACTAAAGCAGAGTACTTCTGTATAGTCCTTTTGCGTTTAGTCTTATAGCTGCAATTCATTTCCAAAGTTATATAGATCAGCATGTCTTTCTCCCTGCCCCCATTTAGTGAGACTGCTTCACTCACTTGTATTACAATTAGATTGTTCAGTTCTGTCACTTTTTACAAAATGGGGTCCTCTGTTCTCCCAAATGTTTGTTTGTTTGTTTAACTAGTATACATTAAAGTTCTCTCTTTGTGCTACAAAGTTCTATAGGTTTAGACAAATGCATAATGTCATTTATTCACCAGCATTATTCTTACCAAATAATTTCAACCTCCTAAAATATTCAAAGTACTTCACATATTCAGCCCCATCTCCAAACACCAGACAACAGCTGATCTCTTTACAAACATGTACGAACTTTTCCAAATGCCATGTAATTGGAATCATGCAATATGTAGCCTAGTTCCTTTACTTAGAATTTAGATTCATGTCTTCACACAGACTGACAAATCATTATTTTTATCTCTGAAGAGCAGTCCATTGAGCTGACATATTAAAATTTATCCAAGGATTATTGAAGGACATGTTGGTTAATTCCAGATTTTTGTGATTATGAATAAAGTTACTAATATTATTCACATGCAGAAATTTACAAGGACATAACTTTTGAAACCAATTTAGTAAGAATGTAGGGGAATAACTGTTAGATTATGTGGTAAACTTTGATTTGCTTGGGAAGAAACTTCCATACTGTGTTTCAAAGTCCTGTATCATTTTTAATTTCCACCAGTACCAAATGAAAAGTTCTGACGTTCTTTATCCTTGGCAGAGATTAGTATTGTCTGTTTTTGGATTTTAAGCATTCTAATAAGTGTGTAGCAGTGTTTCATTCCTGTGTAAATTTGCAATTCCCTGATAAGAAATGATGTTAAACAACTTTGTAAATATCTACATGCCATCTACATACTTTCTTTGGTGAACTGTCTGGTAAGATCTTGTATCCATTTCTTAATGGCCTGTTCATTATATTTTGTTGAGTTATAAGAGTTATTTGTGTACTGTGGGAATGCATTCTTTATCAGAGATGTGTTATGAAAGTTTATCCATTCATTATCCATTCATTGAAAAACATCTTGGTTAATTCCAGATTTTTGCAATTATCAATAAGGTTACTAAAAATAATCACATGCAGGATTTTGTAAGGACATATCTTTTCCAGTATGTAGCTTGTCTTTTCCTATTCTAACAGTGTATTTTGTAGAACAGTGGCTTTATTTCAATAAAGTCCAAGTTACTTTTTCTTTCATGAGTCAGGCTTTTAGTGTGGTAGCTAAAAGCTTATTGACAGATAGCCTGGCTTACAGTGGTTAGAACTCCACATTTCCACTGCAGAGGGCACTGGTGTGGACCGTGGTCAGGGAACTAAGATACCACCAGCTGTGTGACATGGCCTAAAAACTAAAAACTTACTGACAAAAACAAACTAGATTTTTCTCCAATGTTTTTTTCTGCAAGTTTTAATATCCCTGTATTTTACACTTAGGTTTACTATAAATTTACCATAACTTTTGTGTACTTTGTAAGGTATATTTTGTATACAATTGTCTAATTTTTCCAGTACCATTTATTGAAAATCTATACCTCCTCCATTAAATTGCCTCTGTGCCTTTTTTTTTTATCACTTCTTTGTTGAAGTAGAGTTGAATTAAGCATTTTAATAATTTCAAGTGTACAGCATATTGATTCAGTATTTTTATAAATTATACTCCATTAAAAGTTATTACAAAATAATGGCTATGATTTCCTGTGCTGTACAATATATGCTTGTTGCTTATCTATTCTCTGTATGGTCGTTTGTATCTCTTCAACCTATACCTCTAACTCGTCGCTCCACACCTGCCTCTCCACTTCAGTAATCACTGGTTTCTTTCCTGTATTTGTGAGTCTGTTCTGCATACTCACTCATTTGCATTATTTTTTAGTTTCCACATATAAGTAATATCACACAATATTTGTTTGTTTGTTTTTTGTCTGACTTATTTAATGAGGCATATTATTCTTTAGGCCCATCTATGTTGCTGTAAATGGCAGAACTTCATTTTTTTTAGGGATGAATAATTTTCCAAATACATACATGGGGCTTCCCAGGTGGTGCTTGTGGTAAAGAACCTGCCAGTCAATGATGGAAATATAAGAGATGTAGGTTCAATCCCTGGGTTGGGAAGTTCCTTGGGTTGGGAAGTTCCCCTGGAGGAGGACATGGCAGCCTGGTCCAGTATTCTTGCCTGGAGAATCCCATGAACAGAGGAGTCTCTTGGGCCATGGTCCATAGTATCACAAAGAGTCAGACACGACTGAAGTGACTTAGCAGGCACATATAGAGATAAACAGACACAAACATAAAAACATCTTCTTTATCAATTTGCCTGTTTAAGGTACTTGGATTCCTCCCGTATCTTGGCTGTTGTAAATAATGCTGCTCTGAACACTAGGCTGCATTCCCTTTTTCAATTTAGGTTTTCTAGATATGTGTGTGGGGGGGGGATGTACATTAGGAGTAAAATGACTGGATCACATTTCAGTGCTAATTTTAATTTTCTGAGGAATCTCCATAGTGGCTCCCTCAATTTATACTCCCATCAACAACGTAGGAGGATTCCCTTTAATCCATGTCCTCTTTAACACTGTATATTTGAAGACATTTTGATGATAGTCATTCTGATAGATGCAAGGGGATACCTCATTGTAGTTCTGATTTGGATTTCTCTAATAATTAGCAATGTTGAGCATCTTTTCATATTTGTTAGCCATTTGTGTGTCTTACCTGGACAAATGTCTATTCAGGTTTTAAGGCCAATGAATTATTATTTTTTTTAATATTGAATTGTATGAGGTGTTTATATATTTTGGATATTGACTTCTTATCAGTCATTCCATTTACACACCCATGCTAGTAGGTTGTCTTTTTGTGTTGTTGATAGGCTTCTTTGTTGTGAAAAACACTTAAGTTTAATAAGGTCTAATTTGTTTATTTTTGCTTTTATTTCTCTTGCGTTTGGCGACATATCTAAAAACAATATTGCCACTATTTATATAAAAGTGTACTCTGCTTCTCTTCTAAGAATTTTATGATTTGAGGTCTTATATCTATGTCTTTTCATAGTGTGCATGGGGTTCTCAAGGCAAGAATACTGAAGTGGTTTGCATTTCCTTCTCCAGTGAACCAAGTTTTACCAGAATACACAGATGTGTACAAAAAAGGTCATAATTATCTGGATAACAATGATGGTGTGTTCACTCACCTGGAGCCAGACATCCTGGAATGTGAAGTTAAAGGGCCTTAGGAAGCATTACTATGAACAAAGCTAGTTGAAGTGATAGAATTCCAGCTGAGCTATTTCAAATCCTAAAAGATGATGCTGTTAAAGTGCTGCACTCAAAATGTGAGCAAATCTGGAAAACTCAACAATGGCCACAGGACAGGAAAAGTTCAGTTTTCATCCCAATTTCAAAGAAGGGCAATGCCAAAGAATGTTCAAACTACCACACAATTGCCCTCATTTCACATGCTACCAAGGTAACGTTCAAAATTCTTCAAGCTAGACTTCAACAGTACATGGACTGTATATCTACACTGATAGTCATTGTATATCCAGATATACAAGATGGATTTGGAAAACGCAGAGGAACCAGAGATCACATTGCCAACATCCGCTGGGTCATAGAAAATGCAAGGGAATTCCAGAAAAACATCTACTTCTGCTTCATTGACTACTCTAAAGCCTTGGACTATGTGTATCACCACAAACTGGAAAATTGCTCAGGAGGTGGGAATACCAGACCACCTTATCTGCCTTCTGAGAAACATGTATGCAGGTCAAGAAGAAACAGTTCAAACTGGACATAGAACAAAAGGGGTATGTCAAGGCTGTTTGTTGTTGCCCTTACATAAAAGCTTATGTAACTTTTATGCAGGGTAAATCATGAGAAATGCTGGGCTGGATGACTCACAAGGGGGAATTTAGATTGCTGGGAGAAATATCAACACTCTCAGATACGCAGATGATGGCAGAAAGTAAAGAGAAACTAAAGAGCCTCTTGATAAAGGTGAAAATGGAGAGTGAAAAAGATGGATTAAAACTCAACATTCAAAAACTGAAGATAATAGCATCCAGTCCCATCACTTCATAGAAAATAGATACAGAAAGATATGGGAACAGTCACAGATTTTGTTTTCTTGGTCTCCAAAATCACTGTGGACAGTGTCTGCAGCCATGAAATTAAGAAAAATAAAATCACTTGCTTCTTGGAAGAAAAGCTATGACAAACCTAGACAGGTATTAAAAAGCAGAGACATCACTTAGTTGACAAAAGTGCATATAGTGAAAGCTATAGTTTTTCCAGTAGTCATGTATGGATGTTAGAGTTGGACCATAAAGAAAGCTGAGCACCAAAGAACTGATGCGTTCTCATTGTGGTGCTAGAGAAGACTCTTGAGAATCACTTGGACAGCAAGGAGATCAACCAGTCAATCCTAATGTATATCAACCCTGAATATTCATTGGAAGAAAGGATGATGAAGCTCCAATACTGTGGACACCTGATGCAAAGAGCCAACTCACTGGAAAGAAATCCTGATTTGGGGAAACACTGAAGGCAAAAGAAGAGGGGCAACAGAGGATGAGACGGTTGGCGGCATCACCAACTCAATGGACATGAGTTTGAGCAAACTCCGGGTGATAGTAAAGGACAGGGAAGCTTGGTGTGTTGCAATCCATGGGGTCGCAAAGAGTCAGACATGACTTGGATACTAAACAACAACAGTAATCTAGGTTGTGGATGAATCCATTTTGCGCTCATTTTTGTGTATGGTATGAGAGAGTGTTCTAATTTCATTCTTTTACATTTAGCTGGCTGTCCAGTTTTCCCAGCACCACTTGTTGAAGACTGTTCTTTGTTCATTGTATATTCTTGCCTTCTCTGTTATATTAATTTACTGTAAGCATGGGGGTTTATTTCTGAGCTCTCTAGTCTGTTCTATCAACCTATGTGTCTGTCTGTCTGTGCCAGTACCATACTGTTTTGACTACTGTAACTTTGTAATATATAATTTAAAGTCTGGGACTTTAACGGTATCTCCAGCTTTGTTTTCTCAAGACTGCTTTGGCAATTTGGGGTCTTCTGTGGTTCCATGTGAATTTTAGATTATTTTTTTCTGGTTCTATGAAAAACACCATGAGTATTTTGATAGAGACTGATTGTATTAAATCCATAGATTCCTTGGGTAGCATGGCCGTGTTAACAACAATTCTTGCAATCCAAGAGGACAGGATATCTTTACCTTTCTCTGTATCATTTTCAATTTTCTTCATCAATATCTTACTGTTTTTAAATTATAGGTCTTTCACCTTCTGCCTTTGTAACAATCAATTAATTATAATTGTATAAGCCTGCATCTGAGTTCTTTATTATATTCCATTGACCTTTGTATCTATTTTATTATCAGTAACATGCTACCTTGATTACTAAAGATCTACATTAAGTATTGAAATAATGCTGTGAGAGTCCTCCAACTATATTTCCATATGACCACACTGTGTTGAATCTTCTAGGTCCTTTTCCTTTCCATAGGAAACTCAGGATCAGTTGGTTAAGACCTCTAAAATAGCTTTCTAGAACTTTGACTGAAATACTTTTCAATCCATATCAAGTAAGAGAGAATTTATGTCTTAAAAATATTGAGTTTTTCTAATCAGTTCAGTTGAGTTCAGTAGTTCAGTCGTATCTGACTCTTTGCNCCAAAAATGGAGAAACTCTATACAGTCAACAAAAACAAGACCAGGAGCTGACTGTGGCTCTGATCATGAGCTCCTTATTGTCAAATTCAGACTTAAATTGAAGAAAGTAGGGAAAACCACTAGACCATTCAGGTATGACCTCAATCAAATCCCTTATGATTATACAGTTTTTCTAATAATGAACATGTAATAACTCAGTTTATAAAGATGTCCTCTGATTTACTTTATCAGTGTTTTGTCCTTTCCAGCAGACAGATCCTGTACATACTTCATTAGACTTACGCACAGGTTCCCCTTACGCTGGTGTCTAGTGTAAATGATTTCTTTTCTAAAATAATTTTATCCATTTATGTCTGAGCTGGGTCTGTGTTGCTCTGTAGACTTTTCTCTGGTTGCGGTGGGGGGTGGGGTGGGGCTGGTCTCTATTTGCAGTGTGCAGCTTCCTCATTGCCGTGGCTCCTCTCACTGTGGAGCACAGGCTCCAGGCGTGTGGGCTTCGTAGTTGGGGCACGTGGGCTCAGCGTTGGCAGCTCCCGGGCTCTAGAGCACAGGCTCAGTGTCTGTGGCATGCAGCTTCAGCTGCTCTGCAGCCTGTGGGATCTTCCTGGACCAGGGAAACGAACCCATGTCTCCTGCATTGGCAGGTGGATTCTTCACCACTGAGACACCAGGGAAGCCCAATGATTTCTTTTTAAATTACACGTTCTGATTGGGTATGGCTGACCTATAGGGAAACAAGGCATTTGAATAGTAACCTTATATGTTTCCTGTGACTGTGCTGTAATCACTTGTTAGTTCCAAGAGATTTCTGTTAGATAATCTATTTTTCCACATAGTTGATCATTCTCTCAGAAAATAGAGTTTTATTTCTACCTTTTGAATGTGTGTGTATACATATTTCTTCTTCTTTATGAATTTTTTGCCCTATTGTACTAACTAGAATTTCCCAAAAAATGTTAAATAGGCATGCTAATTTTAGGAGGAAAGTTTGCAGTCTCAAACCACTTAGAATCATCTTAGTGATAGGTGTTCTGGAGGCAGAGTGTTTTGTTTGTTTGATTGTTTTGATAAAATGAGGAAGTTTCCACTTATTCTTAGCTTGCTGAGAGTTAGTATCATGAATGAGTATTGGCTTTTGTCAAATGTTATTTCTAAATCAATTGATATTTATGAGTTTTCTCTTTATCCAGTTACTGTGGTGAATTACATTGATTTTTTTTTTAAGTGCTGAAACTGCTTCATTTTCCCAGCATACATTCCATTTGGTGTATAATTTTTTCTTACATTATTTGATTCATTTGCAAATATTAAGAATCTTTTTGTTCTCTATGAGAATTTCTGGATGATAGTTATCTTTCTATGTAATGTCTTTATCTGGTTTAGTTTATGGTAGCACTACCCTCACAGAGTAAAGCATTGGATGGAATATTACATAAATGTCAATTAAATCAAGTGGATTGAAAATGCTGTTCAGGTCATCTATATCTTAAATGATTTTCTGCCTACCTTACAAATTCATTACCAACTATTAATACTGTATTCTGTCTCACAATAAAAGTTAAAAAAAATTGAAAGGAAATCAGTTATTTAAAAAATCAGCAACTAAATATCAAAATATGGAGCAAAGAAAGAGTAAAAATCCATCATGGCTGTGTTCTGAGTACTGCGGAATGCGTGCCCACACGAACATTTAGTGCTTAGAGACCAACTGTGGCAGGTTCACATTTCCTCTTTGCAGGAACAAATCTGGGGAAGGAATTGCTCACTTGAAATCACATTACCCAGTCTTCCCCCAGCTTGAATTTCCGTAGGCTCATGTGACCTGTTCTAAGCCACAGAATGCCTACAGAAGTGCAATATATATATTTCAAACCACTGTTTGAGAAAGATCTGTGACTCCCTCACCTTTTCTGTTTTCATTTCATTTCTGATGGCTGAAACTCAGGGCAATTTTGGGAGTTACTTTTCTAGAAGGCACATCTTTTATAGCTGGAGCCCCAGAGTCTGTGTGGAACAAAACATGGCTCACCTAACTGGAATGGCACCTCTCCCTGGAATGTTACGTAAGTAAGAACTTTTTTGTTTATTACTATATTCAGCCACTGATTTTATCACATACAATATAGTACATATTGTTACCATAACAAATACAATAATCTGTCTTTCTTTCCCACAAGATCTGGAGGAACAGAAAAAAAGGACAACAGACAGGTGTAGAAAATGACAGGCAATTTACAAAAGCAAAATAAAACTACCACAATAATAGCAAAAGTTTAAAATGAAGGCTTATTTAGGGCTGTCATTTAAAGAGAATATTATTTTTTTGTCAGCCACATGCATTAATAATTAGAATCTAGTCATTCATGTGATGTTATAACTACTTATCTAATTAACTTTCAAGTTTTTTTTACCAGACCATAGATGAAAAATTCCCTAACTAAATGTGAGAAACAAATAATATATTCTTACCTGAATACAGTGTTCGGTTCATGTCATCCCTATACCCACAAAATAATTAAAGTAAATATAAATTCTTTTCCATTAAAGTAAAATTATGTACGTTAACATTTTCAGTGTAATTTTTTAAAAGCGTTAACCATGAGTTGACAATTAAAATTGTGTAAGTTCATTTTCAAGT
The DNA here is from genome assembly GCA_006410615.1 of Neotragus moschatus. Lineage (NCBI taxonomy): Eukaryota > Metazoa > Chordata > Mammalia > Artiodactyla > Bovidae > Neotragus > Neotragus moschatus. The sequence goes on along the minus strand of SJYA01001051.1, from coordinate 303,292 downwards.
AATGGGGAAAAATTGTCTCTGAAACAAAGACACACTCACACATATACAACAATTTTCCTTCTTTTCTAGGAAACAAAAACAAGTAATAGAAGATAACTCTTCACGTATTCCTGTATTTTAACAATATATTCATCATATAAAACATGAAAGATTAAAAGCAGATTGAAAACTGACAGTGTAGGTTCTTTAGCATATCAAAGCATAACTGATAAAAACTGTAAAAATAAAATTACAGGTGAAGAATTTTCTTCAGACGGGTAAAAATGACCAAAAGAAATGAATGAGATTCAGACTTAAAAAATAGCAGCCCTGAATGACACAGTCCTTCATAAGCTCTGTTAGCACTTAATAACCTCTCTCAAATTACAAAGTTTTCATTTAGTAATTAGAGAAGAGTATTTGCCCTTAAATTTTATATCATATACCTGTGTTCAAATTCAGATCTCTAACTTAATTCATATTATAATATCTTAAACAACTATTTTGGAAAGATTTATTAATAAGGATGGGTCTATTTTCAGCCAATGCTTATGAGTAAATTTCTGTGAGCATGCTAGACAAGAACATTATTACGCAAAATTCTACTCCCTCAGCATTCATCTGTGAGAAGGTTTCTGTACAGAACCTGAAGAAACTAACTTCACTCAAGTAATATATAATAATAAGAAGCAAGAGCTAAAAATGTTTAAACACTACCTGCATAAAAGGACCTTTACTATTTTTTTTAATTATTCATGTTCTCGAATTTTAGAAACAGGATGGGTGCAAATCATTATTCTAGTTTAACAGATGAGGAAACTTTACCATTAAATGACTTAGTAGCAAAGTGGCCAAATTATTACAACTCTTAAAATCAAGAGATGAGACAAACTGAGGTATCTCCAGTTCCATGTTCTTTACCCATGCTTTGCACTATATTTCAACCATTTTCTCTCTCTTTTTTAACCAGATAGCACACCGAGGTCGTAGCCTACTTCAATGTCTTTTTTTCCCCCTCTTCCCTCTTAATGTCTTTTTTGATCTCTCCCTGCTTTTCCCCTTCACTCCTTCTTTCAGTGTCTTTTTCTCCCTGCTGGACTTGTGTTTTAAACACCACTCATGTTCCTATGATCATGATTTTACTATTTAGATCAATGTAATTATTGCATACCCAAGATAAAAAATGCGTGTGATGGTATTTACAGGAACCCCTGTGATTGTGAGACAGAGATAGTAGGGCTACCTCTGTTAACTGTGAGAGATCATCAGAGAATACAAGATCAAGAACATCAGGAGGGCAAGAATAGGGTCCAAAGGTCTGGCTGGGTATATCAGTTTTTTGCGGTTGCTTTGAGGAACTACCACAAACTGAGTNTACAGGAACCCCTGTGATTGTGAGACAGAGATAGTAGGGCTACCTCTGTTAACTGTGAGAGATCATCAGAGAATACAAGATCAAGAACATCAGGAGGGCAAGAATAGGGTCCAAAGGTCTGGCTGGGTATATCAGTTTTTTGCGGTTGCTTTGAGGAACTACCACAAACTGAGTGGCTCAAAACAACAGAACTTTGTTTTTCTCCCTCACAGGAGAAGGCAAGGGCACCCCACTCCAGTACTCTTGCCTGGAAAATCCCATGGATGGAGGAGCCTGGTGGGCTGCAGTCCATGGGGTCGCTAAGAGTCAGACATGGCTGAGTGACTTCCCTTTCAATTTCACTTTCCTGCATTGGAGAAGGAAATGGCAGCCCACTCCAGTGTTCTGGCCTGGAGAACCGCAGGGAGGGTGGAGCCTGGTGGGCTGCCGTCTATGGGGTGGCACAGAGTCGGGCATGACTGAAGCGACTTAACAGCAGCAGGAGCAGCAGTTCTTGAAGTCAGAGTCTAAAATCTGTGGTGACAGGGTTACAGTCCCTCTGGGCAATCTAACAGAGAGTCCTTCCTTGATTATTACCCTTCATGATGGATTTGGGGAACCCTAACTTTTCTCTCCTCATGGCCACATCGATCCAGTCTCTGACTCAGTCTTCACATCACCTTCCCTGGGGTCTCAGAAAACTCCCTCATGCCCCTTCCCAGTTAGTAGTCTCCAAGAAACACTCCTCTTATGTCTATCTCTAGATTAACTTCAAATAAATCCATAACTGAAATAAATGGAGTAATTCATAAATTAAATGTATGCAAATTCATATAAATAGTATTTATATAGCAGGTTTCACTGAAAGATTATCCACTAAGCTCCAAAGAAATAGTGAAAGTGAAGGTCGCTTAGCTGTGTCCGACTCTCTGTGACCCCATTCTCAAGGCCAGAATACTGGAGTGGGTAGTCTTTCTCTTCTCCAGGGGAATCTTCCGAACCCAGGGATTGAACCTAGGTCTCCCGCATTGCAGGTGGATTCTTTACCAGCTGAGGCTCAAGGGAAGCCCAAGAATACTGGAGTAGGTAGCCTATCCCTTCCCCATTGGATCTTCCTGACCCAGGAGTTCTCCTGCATTTCAGACGGATTCTTTACCAATTGAGCTATGAGGGAAGCCCATAGAAATAACCCTAATGATAAATGATGGGGTTTCAATTCAACTGAAGAACCTCTGCAGACCACTGAAATCACACACTATGGGCAATCATCCTTTCAACACCAGTTAAGAGACAGAAACCATTCAAAATGTCATTTATAAATTCCATGAGCAATAAGATTGTAGGGAAAACTACCATGAATGTAAATTTTATCTATTTAGCGTATTACCTGAATATGTGCATTTTGAGAAAATGAGGGACACATTATAACTAAATAAAATCATGTAACCTACTAAAACTTGGTAGAAAACTGAGATGTAGAAGTACTAAGTTTAGGACTCCTAGTAACTTAGTATATGACATTAAAAAGTTATTTTAATTCTGTTTCACCTAGTGCCCTAAATAGAAAATAAATATTAAAAAGTTATGTCTGCTAGACCTAGATAAATGCTTCAAGAATATTAATATAACATGTTATGCAAAACATTAAGCACCACATAATTAATAATATTGTAATCAACTTGAATTTTTAAATTATTTTCACAGTTACAGATAAGGGTGCCACCTTACCCTGTGTGCATATCTTTAATTTACCACCATATCAGATTATATGAAAATCTGTCTCCTTGAATAGAAGCTGCTTTAAAAAAAGGTTAGTTTAAAAATAGAACTTTTAATAAAACTATCTCCTTGGCAAGGAAACAATTTTTCACAGTGGCTGACAGAATATTGACCTGAATATTAAGCTAAGCATTGTCCTGAAAATATTTTGTATCTTTAAATTTCTTAAAAGCAAGTTTTAAATGGTTTTATATATACATAGTTGTATGTAGATAGCTCTTCTCACAGAACTATATGGATGCAAATTTATACAATTTTTCTTTGTAATTTCAAAGACCAATAAGCTATTCTTTTAATCTCTTAATCTAACAGTAAGTGTCCTGGCATATGATGCCTGTGAAGTTCTGGAAGCCTGCAGAACTTCCTACTTTCCCTCACATCTCAGCACATCCACCAGCTCTACAAGGCCATGCTTGTAGTATCACCCTCTCTTGCCCACTATGACTATTTAAGAAAGAAAGTTAGTTGCTCAGGCATGTCCAACTCTTTGCGACCCTGTGGACTCTAGCCTGTTAGGCTTCTAGGTTCACAGAATTCTCCAGGCAGGAATACTTGAAGAGGTTGCCATTTCCTTCTCCATCTATGACTATTTGGCATCACTTTTCTTTTTTTTTAATTTTGGAGTCAAACTCTTTGTATGTATGTATGGATCACAAAGAGTCAGACATGACTGAGTGACTAACACTTTCACTTCATGCATAAATGAATTGAACTACAGTTGATTTACAGTATTATATTAGTTTCAGGTATATTAGTTTCAAGGAGATCCAACCAGTACATCCTAAAGAAAATCAGTCCTGAATATTCATTGGAAGGACTGATGCTGAAACTGAAACTCCACTACTTTGGCCATCTGATGGGAAGAACTGACTCATGTAAAAAGACCCTGGTGCTGCGAAAGATTGAAGGCAGGAGGAGAAGGGGATGACAGAGGATGAGATGGTTGGATGGCATCATCAATTCAATGGACATGAGTTTGAGTAAACTCCGGGAGTTAGTGATGGACTGGGAGGCCTGGCGTCCTGCAGTCCATGGTGTCACAAAGAGTCAGACACGACTGAGCAACTGAACTGAACTGATATAGCATAGTGATTCAGTATTTTATAGATTATACTCTCTTAAAACATATTATAGGATAGTGGTTGTAATTCTTTGTGCTAAATAAAATATGTTGGTAGATTATATGCTTCATACATACTAGTTTGTATCTCTTAATGCCTTATGCTTATTAACATGTCCCTCCCTCCCTCCCCTCCCCATTAATTCACTTTCTATATCTACTGAGTCCATTTCTGTTACTTTTCAGATTCCACATATAAGTTGCTGGGGTCCAGCCCCGGTGGATCCAGGGAATTCAAAGTGTGGATGGCGCTGGCGAGGAAAACTTATTTATTATTAATATAAGATTAGATTAGGAAATAATAGTATAGTAGGAAAATTTAGTGGAGAAAAGAGGCCGATTAACTTGGTTTACATGGAAAGCCAATAAAACCTCGAGACAAGAGGTTTGCACTATCTACATTAGGCCACAGGCGTCCGTTTGAATATCAGAGAGTGCCCCGCCCTGGGTGCTCTCTCTTATGGATCTTAGAAGCTGGGACAAGTAAGTAGACATGGCGAGCCTCCATGCCCCAAATGGGAATTCAGCCTGAAAATAGAGTAAAGAGGAGACATGGGCGAAGCCCAGCATTGGTGCAAGACTCCAAAAACTATTTTTCAAAATCAGCCCATATACCCCAAGTTGTACATAATGGAATATGCAGAGTTATGCAGGGGCGGCAGTCCTGACCCTCATTGAGATCAGGCTTTCTTTTTGCATATCCTCCCATATACAAAAGGTCTAGGTGGTTTACATTATCTTCTGGCCAAGAGGCCTGTTAATATTTTTATGACTCTCTTCCTGGACAATTGTCTACCAACCAGAAACTCATTTTCCCTAGAAGTGTTTTTTTCTTTACTCTGCATTTCCTTCAAAATATTAAATGAAGTTACATTACTATAGAACAAAGGTGCAGTGGGTTGTAACAAAGAAAGTACTTAACTCAAAGATCTAATATTGCTAATATCAGGTCTATTACCTGTTTTTCTATATACCAACTATATCTTACAAATAAATGATATGAAAATTTGGCAGCAACTATTGGCTCAACAAATGAAACCTTTCGTCAGTCCTATTCTAATGATTTTGACTCCTCAGAAGCTCCTACATTCCTAGGATGTTTTAAGCTTCCTGTGCCTCCCGCAGTCAGGAGGCCTCAAGCAATCACATGCTCAGCTGTAGGAGTCCTGCAGGCAGGCTAGAAAGCCATCAGAGGGGTTTTTGGATTGAAATACTCTTTCAAATGCAGAAGACTAAAGCCCTGAGTTGACTTTTTCCGGAGAATGTCAGAAGAATAGAAAAGCAGGCAGATTCTTATTTTGGGGGGGTACATGATCAGGAAATGCCAGGGGGAAAACCTGAGATCTGACTCGACCTTGCCCATCAAATCTCTGCCACGTGATCTTGTCACTGGTGGGATTCCTCACGCTGGCTCCCGGCAATAAGTGATATCATTCAGTATTCCTCATTCTCTGTCTCACTTATTTGCACTAAAGCCTAATCTTCTCTTGGTCCATCCACATTTCTTAAAATGCAGAATCTCACTCTTTTTTAAAGCTAAGAAATATTCCACTGTATGCATCAACCACATCTTCTTTATCCATTCATCTTTGATGGTCACTTGGGTTTCTTCCACATTTTGGATTTAAATTCTGGCTCACTGCTTAGTTACTCAGTGACTTTGGGCAATTTTATTTATTCTCTTATGCTTTAGTGCTATCGTATATAAATAGGAATATCAATAGTAATTATCCCATAAAATTGCTGTGATGATTCAATAAGCTGAAGGAGTATTTAGAAGGGTGCCTGGAAACTTGTAAATATTTAACAAAAAGGAGTGAATAATGGGGATGATGATGATTCAAATATTCTGCCTCAACTTTCTGTACAACCACACATTGTGGCAAGAGTCTATAAATTACAGTTAACATGTACTATTTGCACAGATAATGCTAAAGGCCAGAGTTGGGAGAGTAAATGTGCTATGTACTACCATGTGACAGGAGCTAAGCTCAGCACTGGAGATGGAGATGAAACTGTGAACAAAATATATAAGTAACATAAGAGTTAACCATCTAGTATATACAAAAAAGTATACAGGATATGATATGAACACACTACATAATGATTTTGCACTCACACATCATGTCTGTCTCCTCTCTGATCTCTTATATACCTTATATAATTTACTCAACTCACTCATTTTCATATATGCGCTACAATATCTTACTTGTAAGTTTAATTCTAGAAGCAGAGTTCCACGCCTATATTTCTACCACCCTGTACCTAATTATATCTCAACTGCAGACCCAGGTGTTTTAGAAAGTGGATAAATCCTGTAATTTTCATAATGTTTAGCTAATGTTAAGATTTTATTCATGACTCTGAGAACATTGAGAAGATACTCCTTTATAAATTAACACAACCACAAAATAAAAATCATGGGAATTATATCATGTTGTAATGATTAGGGACTGAACTGTTGACCCTCAAGCTCTGCAGAATCTTCTTGAACCGAAATCTATTTCTTTCTTGAAAAAGACATATATAGTCCAACACTTCTCCTTCGGGAACCTAGCACCAAAGCAATAAATCTCTGTAGGGTATTTTAATCTTCAGGTTATGGCAGGATTCACTCTCCCATGAATAGAAGAAAAAGATTCCTGGCTGAATACAGCCTCAGAAACCACTACAGAAAACACAGCTTTGAAAAAGTTGTCAACCAAATGTGGGAGAAATTAGTAGACTGGTAGAACGGATGGGAATGCAAAAGCGGGACTAATGATCTCGTACCGTCAAGTGGCGCTGCTATAGATGGTGCTCTGCTGAGATTGGTGAATACAGCTGTCCAGTCACTCGCACTGATTGCTAATTCCAGTGCAGTCAGCACCCCTGCAGAATCAAAAATCAAAGAGCAACACTGGATGATTTAAATATGGAAATATGTTAGGCTAATGAACTTTTATATGCTTAACTAAATACATAAAATAGCTAACATCCACAGATCACTTCATATATGAATGTATTGTTCCAATTTTGCAAATACTGCACATATTAAGTAATTCAATGCTCACAACTCTTTGAGGTGGTGCTATTTATCTTCACTTTATCCTCACTTTAGAGATGAAGAGGCTGAAGCACACAGAATTTAAGTGAGTTGCCTGCAAAAAGTCAGACCTTAAAATCTGGTCAGTGATCCTGCATGGTGACTCAACAGTTATTTTTCCATTCACTTGCTAACCACAGTCCCAAATTAAAACTGATTAAAAAGTACAGCGAGAGACCTCCAAGTACACATACAGAAATCCTAGAGGTAATGAGACTCCTGAAGAAGCTGAAAAGCTAATGAGTCATCTGTGAATAAACTGCGAATTTGTTTTCCAGTGTCTTTCTCAATCTGGCATCTTTCACAACCACTAAAATAAATTTTCAAAAACAACGAACAGCAGAAATAATAAAGCCTGGGGCAAGTGTTGGTTTATTTGCCTGCTAAGCAGTAGCTGTAAATTTATACTGCGTTCCTTCATAATTGAATTTAGAATTGAATGAAACATTCTTAAAATGCTTGGACACCCTTGCAGATACCTCCACGCTCTTGAAGCTCTCGAATCTGCTGCACACGCACTGAGGCACGGTGTCCACTGTTGGACATAGAACCCCTGAAAACCAGGCTGCACCACTGTACCTGCCTTGATCATGCAGTTCCACAGATATAACAGCACTTCAGTTTTAGAGTGGGACTACTCTTCCTACACACTCTACGAGGCTCTGATTGATTCCTCAGAAATATTGAGGAACCGAATGTGGGCAAGAGAGAGATAAATATTACAGTCACTGGTTAATGCGTCAAGAAAGAACACTATGAGCTTGTCACGAGGCTCGTGATGTCCTGTCCTGCAACACAGGTATGTGTACATATGTGTGTATACATATATGCACATACTCTACTTTGACTTTTTGGAGCAGTGACTCTGTCCAATTTATCTCTATTTCTCTTAGTTACTACAAAACTTGCCAGGTTTAGGCACTGATACTTACAGCTGCATGAGTTAGGTTTATTATTTATATGTTCGGGCTTCCCTTGCGGCTCAGCAGTAAAGAATCCAAGTGCAAGTTCGATCTCTGGAACTTCATCTTCCACTCCCTCTGGAGTGGGAACATGGCCTGGAGAAGGAAATGGCAACCCACTGCAGTATTCTTGTCTGGAGAATTCCATGGATAGCAGGCTATAGTCAACCGGGTGGCAAAGAGATGGACATGACTCAGCAACTACACAACAAAAATTTATATGCTCGTGTCTGTCTTCCTCATCTTTGAAAGAAAAATTCAAACAACAGAATGCAGGGTTTGGAGGAGGATTAAGGGAAATGAAATACATAATTACCAGCACCTTTTAATCTATCAGTAAATGTTTGTCATTATTTCATCAGCTTGTTTGAACTTCATGTTAACTCTTGAGATAGCTAAGACTCTGAAAGATAAAGAGAAGGTCTTAAAAGGCCAACTTAACTGCTGAAATTCTTACCTGTAATACGCAGAAGACTGATGATTCTTTTATTGAGTAGTTTTTTTAAAAACTGAGCTTTATTTAGAAGTTAATAGTTCATTTTTCATGATCATTTGACATGAACAGATGACTTATTTGGTCATCTGATGTGAACAGAGGACTCACTGGAAAAGTCCCTGATACTGGGAAAGATCGAGCTAGGAAAGTTCCAGAGGGAGAAGAGAGCATCAGAGAATAAGATAGTTGGATGGCATACTGATTCAATGAACATGAACTTGGGCAAACTCCAGGAGATGGTGATGGACAGGGAGGCCTGGCCTGCTGCAGTCTGTAAAGAGTCGGACACAACTTGGCGACTGCAAAACAACAACAACAAGATCTTTTTTCATACCTGAGCCTCAACCAACCCTATTCTGGCCATCATTTTACAGTTTTAAAACATGTAAAAAACGCTATGGTTGGGCTTCCCTGGTGGCTCAGTGGCAAACAGTCTGCCTGCCAACGTAGGAGATGTGAGTTTGATCCCTGATCCAGGAAGATCCCACATGCAGCGGAGCAACTAAGCCAGGGCAACGCAAGTATTGAGCCTGTGCTCTAGAACCAGAGGACCACAGCAACTGATCTCACAAGCCACACCTACTTAAGCCCGCCCACTCTACAGCCACGCTGCACAACAAGTCACTGGAATGAGAAGCCAGCAACAACAGCAACCGCAACGACAGAGTAGCTACCACTTGTCACAACTAGAGGAAAGCCCGCTCGGCAGTGAAGAGCCAGCATGGCTAAAAATAAATATTAATAAATAAATGCAGCTATATACATAAAAGGCTATGGTCAAGTCCTCATCTTCCAAATTATCTGGGACATATGCATCCTTCTTCCTTCCAAAACAAAAAGGATTAGAGATTTCCACTTGACACAGATAAAGAGCTCACACAGATAAAGAGCTCAAAAGCCCTCACTCTCATCCTGTGAATATGGAAAAAGCTGAACAAAGTCAAAATCCACCACTCCGCTTAAATCCATCAGAGAATTGAGGATAAACTTCTAACCAGAAAACTGGAGATAAAGGAGATGTAGTGAATCGCAGCTTACTTGGAGTAGGAGGAGCTGAAGCCTGTAACTGCCTGGAAAACAAAAATTCATTGATTAATTGCTGGAGGCTGATTGTGAACTAGCTTCTGAACTAAAAAGAAGGCCAGTTTTACAGGGCCTCTCACATTTGACAAGGTTTACCTCCAAAAGCCCCAAGATTAGACTGCACTTGGGTCAAGAGGAGGAGGAAGGAAGCCATTTCGAAATCTGCCCAGAGCTTTTTGTCTCTAAAACAAAAGCCTGACTTGAAGAGAAACAACTTTACCAGAGCCTTCAATTATTTAGAGGAAGTGAAGTCGCTCAGTCATGCCCGACTCTTTGCGACCCCATGGACTGTAGCCTGCCAANTCTCTGTAGGGTATTTTAATCTTCAGGTTATGGCAGGATTCACTCTCCCATGAATAGAAGAAAAAGATTCCTGGCTGAATACAGCCTCAGAAACCACTACAGAAAACACAGCTTTGAAAAAGTTGTCAACCAAATGTGGGAGAAATTAGTAGACTGGTAGAACGGATGGGAATGCAAAAGCGGGACTAATGATCTCGTACCGTCAAGTGGCGCTGCTATAGATGGTGCTCTGCTGAGATTGGTGAATACAGCTGTCCAGTCACTCGCACTGATTGCTAATTCCAGTGCAGTCAGCACCCCTGCAGAATCAAAAATCAAAGAGCAACACTGGATGATTTAAATATGGAAATATGTTAGGCTAATGAACTTTTATATGCTTAACTAAATACATAAAATAGCTAACATCCACAGATCACTTCATATATGAATGTATTGTTCCAATTTTGCAAATACTGCACATATTAAGTAATTCAATGCTCACAACTCTTTGAGGTGGTGCTATTTATCTTCACTTTATCCTCACTTTAGAGATGAAGAGGCTGAAGCACACAGAATTTAAGTGAGTTGCCTGCAAAAAGTCAGACCTTAAAATCTGGTCAGTGATCCTGCATGGTGACTCAACAGTTATTTTTCCATTCACTTGCTAACCACAGTCCCAAATTAAAACTGATTAAAAAGTACAGCGAGAGACCTCCAAGTACACATACAGAAATCCTAGAGGTAATGAGACTCCTGAAGAAGCTGAAAAGCTAATGAGTCATCTGTGAATAAACTGCGAATTTGTTTTCCAGTGTCTTTCTCAATCTGGCATCTTTCACAACCACTAAAATAAATTTTCAAAAACAACGAACAGCAGAAATAATAAAGCCTGGGGCAAGTGTTGGTTTATTTGCCTGCTAAGCAGTAGCTGTAAATTTATACTGCGTTCCTTCATAATTGAATTTAGAATTGAATGAAACATTCTTAAAATGCTTGGACACCCTTGCAGATACCTCCACGCTCTTGAAGCTCTCGAATCTGCTGCACACGCACTGAGGCACGGTGTCCACTGTTGGACATAGAACCCCTGAAAACCAGGCTGCACCACTGTACCTGCCTTGATCATGCAGTTCCACAGATATAACAGCACTTCAGTTTTAGAGTGGGACTACTCTTCCTACACACTCTACGAGGCTCTGATTGATTCCTCAGAAATATTGAGGAACCGAATGTGGGCAAGAGAGAGATAAATATTACAGTCACTGGTTAATGAGTCAAGAAAGAACACTATGAGCTTGTCACGAGGCTCGTGATGTCCTGTCCTGCAACACAGGTATGTGTACATATGTGTGTATACATATATGCACATACTCTACTTTGACTTTTTGGAGCAGTGACTCTGTCCAATTTATCTCTATTTCTCTTAGTTACTACAAAACTTGCCAGGTTTAGGCACTGATACTTACAGCTGCATGAGTTAGGTTTATTATTTATATGTTCGGGCTTCCCTTGCGGCTCAGCAGTAAAGAATCCAAGTGCAAGTTCGATCTCTGGAACTTCATCTTCCACTCCCTCTGGAGTGGGAACATGGCCTGGAGAAGGAAATGGCAACCCACTGCAGTATTCTTGTCTGGAGAATTCCATGGATAGCAGGCTATAGTCAACCGGGTGGCAAAGAGATGGACATGACTCAGCAACTACACAACAAAAATTTATATGCTCGTGTCTGTCTTCCTCATCTTTGAAAGAAAAATTCAAACAACAGAATGCAGGGTTTGGAGGAGGATTAAGGGAAATGAAATACATAATTACCAGCACCTTTTAATCTATCAGTAAATGTTTGTCATTATTTCATCAGCTTGTTTGAACTTCATGTTAACTCTTGAGATAGCTAAGACTCTGAAAGATAAAGAGAAGGTCTTAAAAGGCCAACTTAACTGCTGAAATTCTTACCTGTAATACGCAGAAGACTGATGATTCTTTTATTGAGTAGTTTTTTTAAAAACTGAGCTTTATTTAGAAGTTAATAGTTCATTTTTCATGATCATTTGACATGAACAGATGACTTATTTGGTCATCTGATGTGAACAGAGGACTCACTGGAAAAGTCCCTGATACTGGGAAAGATCGAGCTAGGAAAGTTCCAGAGGGAGAAGAGAGCATCAGAGAATAAGATAGTTGGATGGCATACTGATTCAATGAACATGAACTTGGGCAAACTCCAGGAGATGGTGATGGACAGGGAGGCCTGGCCTGCTGCAGTCTGTAAAGAGTCGGACACAACTTGGCGACTGCAAAACAACAACAACAAGATCTTTTTTCATACCTGAGCCTCAACCAACCCTATTCTGGCCATCATTTTACAGTTTTAAAACATGTAAAAAACGCTATGGTTGGGCTTCCCTGGTGGCTCAGTGGCAAACAGTCTGCCTGCCAACGTAGGAGATGTGAGTTTGATCCCTGATCCAGGAAGATCCCACATGCAGCGGAGCAACTAAGCCAGGGCAACGCAAGTATTGAGCCTGTGCTCTAGAACCAGAGGACCACAGCAACTGATCTCACAAGCCACACCTACTTAAGCCCGCCCACTCTACAGCCACGCTGCACAACAAGTCACTGGAATGAGAAGCCAGCAACAACAGCAACCGCAACGACAGAGTAGCTACCACTTGTCACAACTAGAGGAAAGCCCGCTCGGCAGTGAAGAGCCAGCATGGCTAAAAATAAATATTAATAAATAAATGCAGCTATATACATAAAAGGCTATGGTCAAGTCCTCATCTTCCAAATTATCTGGGACATATGCATCCTTCTTCCTTCCAAAACAAAAAGGATTAGAGATTTCCACTTGACACAGATAAAGAGCTCACACAGATAAAGAGCTCAAAAGCCCTCACTCTCATCCTGTGAATATGGAAAAAGCTGAACAAAGTCAAAATCCACCACTCCGCTTAAATCCATCAGAGAATTGAGGATAAACTTCTAACCAGAAAACTGGAGATAAAGGAGATGTAGTGAATCGCAGCTTACTTGGAGTAGGAGGAGCTGAAGCCTGTAACTGCCTGGAAAACAAAAATTCATTGATTAATTGCTGGAGGCTGATTGTGAACTAGCTTCTGAACTAAAAAGAAGGCCAGTTTTACAGGGCCTCTCACATTTGACAAGGTTTACCTCCAAAAGCCCCAAGATTAGACTGCACTTGGGTCAAGAGGAGGAGGAAGGAAGCCATTTCGAAATCTGCCCAGAGCTTTTTGTCTCTAAAACAAAAGCCTGACTTGAAGAGAAACAACTTTACCAGAGCCTTCAATTATTTAGAGGAAGTGAAGTCGCTCAGTCATGCCCGACTCTTTGCGACCCCATGGACTGTAGCCTGCCAAGCTCCTCCATCCGTGGGATTTTCCAGGCAAGAGTACTGGAGTGGGTTGCCATTTCCTTCTCCAGAGGATCTTCCTGACCCAGGGATTGAACCCAGGTCTCCCACACTACAGGCAGACGCTTTACAGTCTGAGCCACTAGGGAAGTCCGGGGGCTTATTTAGCGGAAGAGGAACACAAAACGTGACTCCCTTCGAGACTTCCTGTATCTCCTAAAAGAAGGATAAAAGGCTAAACAACTCTTCTGAAGGCCAAAGCCAAGGGACTCTAGTCCTGTAAGTATGGAGACATAGCCATAAGATTACAGAAACATTCCTCTCAAATATCTTATCACCATATCAGCAGTATAACATGGATTGTAAATCAAAGAACTTAAAGCCATAAGCTCTAGTTTAGATGGAGATTCTAGGGAAATTCAAAGACGAAGGGGAAGACAAAATAAGGACAGCAAAGGAGACCAAACCCTCTGACACACGTTAAATACAGCTTAACTCCAGTCAGATAAACATAAATCCTCACACTAGTGGCCTATTTAACCAAGTACATATTAGCTGATACATCATGTCTGGGTTTCAACAAAAAATTAAAAGTCATGTTAAAAGGCAAGGAAAAAATACAGCTTAAAAATAAAAAGCAAGCAAGAGTACTGGACACAGATACAGTGGCAATTTTGGAATTATGAGATATGAAATCTTAAGTAACCATAATTAAGGACATTAATAGAAAAAGGGGACAATATGCAAGAAAAGATGTATAGTGTAAGCTGAGAGATGGCAATTCTATGAAAGAATTTTTTAAATATAGACATAAAAAAGCACTGTAACAAAAATAAAGAATGCCTATGATCTGTGATGAGTTTATTAGTAAAATGGACAAAACTGAGGAAAGATTCAGGGCACTTGAAGAGACACTAATGAAAACTTCCCAAATTGAAAAGCAAAGAGAGAAAGAAAAAAAAAAAAAAAGGAACAGAATATCCAGGAATAATAAGAATATCAAATATCAATAAACAACCCATAATAAGAGTAGAAAAGGGTTTTGTTTGAGCCAAACTGAGAATGATAGCCCAGGAGACACAGAATCAATAGCACTTGAATCATGGTCTGTTTGACTACAAAATGGGAAAGTCTTATAAAGGCAAAACCCAAAAAATTACATAAGTTGTTTGCCAAGAATTAGGACTGGAGCTGGCAAGAAGCAAGGGTGCTTATTAAAAGGAAGGACTGGCTGTGATTGGAAATGACAGCCTTGTTACAAGAGAACACCGTAGGACCATAAGGTTGCAGAAGGCAGATGCTGGCAGATATTGTTTTGAGAAAGACATGGATGTCCTTGAGTCTGACATCCATGTTCAGAAAGTTCAGGTTCTCAGTGATACAGGAAGATGTCTGAAACAATATCCATAATGGCCATCTGGCTCCATTCTGGATATCTGAACCACCGTTACTCCATTTTGTTATTTTCTTTAATAGTTAAAGTATATATACAATGTATTTTTGACAGGCCATAAGACAGGCTATTCCAGTTAACATAAATTCAGGTAAAATTACATAAAATCTAGAATAACTTCTTCATGCCTCAGTATATCAAAATTTCATCTACCAGAAAGAAGCAGAGGATATCTGAAATGACAATGAATAAGACTTTTCCAAAATAAATGACAGATAAAAAAATTACAGATCCAAGAAGCTCTAAAAAAATTAAGCAGGATAAGTACCAAAAATGTACAACTAGGCATATCCATTTTCAAACCATAGAACATCAAAAGTAAATAAAAAACTTAGAAAGAAGTCAAAGGTGGGTAGAGGAAGGGATGAATTACCTACAGAGAAAGAAAAATATATATTACACTGCACCTATCTTTAGAAAACTTGCATACAAGCAGAGGGTGGACTGAAATATCTGGAGTGTTGAAGAAAAAAATACAGTGAAATGTAATTCTGTATCCAACATAATTGTCATTCAAAAGTGAAGAAAAAAAAGTCTTTCTCAAATAAACAAAAGATGACAGAATTGGGTCACTATTGAAACAACCCGTGGAAAATTCTTAAAGAGATGGGAATACCAGACCCTCTTACCTGCCTCCTGAGAAATTGGTAAGCAGTTCAAGAAGCAACAGTTAGAATGGGACATGTAATAACAGACTGGTTCCAAATTCAGAAAGGAGTACATTGGGACTGTATATTGACACCCTTCTTATTTAACTGATATGCAGAGTACTTCATGTGAAATGCCAGACTGGATGAAGCACAAGGTGGAATCAAGATTCAGTTCAGTACAGTTCAGTCGCTCAGTCATGTCCAATTCTTTGTGACCCCATAAATCGCAGCACGCCAGGCCTCCCTGTCCATCATCAACTCTTGGAGTTCACTCAGACTCACACCCATCGANAAGACTAATAGAGTTTTGCCAAGAAAATGCACTGGTCATAGCAAACACTCTCTTCCAACAACACAAGAGAAGACTCTACACATGGACATCACCAGATGGGCAACACCAAAACCAGACTGATTATATTCTTTGCAGCCAAAGATGGAGAAGCTCTATACAGTCAACAAAACATGACCAGGAGCTGACTGTGGCTCAGATCATGAGTTCCTTAGTACCAAATTCAGACTTAAATTGAAGAAAGTTGGGAAAACCACTAGACTATTCAGATATGACCTAAATCAAATCGCTTATGATTATACAGTGGAAGTGAGAAATAGATTTAAGGACCTAGATCTGGNCTATACAGTCAACAAAACATGACCAGGAGCTGACTGTGGCTCAGATCATGAGTTCCTTAGTACCAAATTCAGACTTAAATTGAAGAAAGTTGGGAAAACCACTAGACTATTCAGATATGACCTAAATCAAATCGCTTATGATTATACAGTGGAAGTGAGAAATAGATTTAAGGACCTAGATCTGGTAGATAGAGTGCCTGATGAACTATGGAATGAGGTTCATGACATTGTACAAGAGACAGGGATCAAGACCATCCCCATGGAAAAGACATGCAAAAAGGCAAAATGGGTTTCTGGGGAGGCCTTACAAATAGCTGTGAAAAGAAGAGAATCAAAAAGCAATGGAATCAAGATTGCCAGGAGAAATATCAATAACCTTAGAAATGCAGATGAAACCACTCTTATGGTAGAAAGCAAAGAACAAAAGAGCCTCTTGAGGAAAGTGAAAGAGGAGAGGACTTACAACTCAGCATTCAGGAAACTAACATCATGGCATCTGGGCCCATCATTTCAGTTCAGTCACTCAGTTGTGACTCATTCCTTGAGATCCAATGGACTACAGCATTCCAGGCCTCCCTGTCCATCACCAACTCCCAGAATTTACTCAAACTCATGTCCATTGAGTTGGTGATGTCATCCAACCATCTCATACTCTGTCATCCCCTTCTCCTCCCACCTTCAATCTTTCCCAGCATCAGGGTCTTTTCAAATGGGTCAATTCTTTGCATCAGGTGGCCAGAGTATTGTAGTTTCAGCTTCAGCATCAGTCCTTCCAATGAATATTCAGGACAGATGTCCTTTAGGATGGACTGATTGGATTTCATGGCAACTAGATGGGGAAACAATGGAAACAGTGATAGACTTTATCTTCTTGGGCTCCAAAATCATCGCAGATGTTGACTGCAGCCATGAAATTTAAAGACGCTTGCTCCCTGGAAGAAAAGCTATGACCAACCTAGACAACATATTAAAAAGCAGAGACAAGACTTTGCCCACAAATGTCCATCTGGTCAAAGTTATGATTTTTTCAGTAGTCAAATATGGATGTGAGACTTGGACTATAAAGAAACCTGAGCACTGAAGAATTGATGCTTTTGAACTGTAGTGTTGGAAAAGACTCTTGAGAGTCCCTTGGACTGCAAGGAGATTAAACCAGGCAGAACAACAGAACAATCCTACAGAACCAACAAAACAATCCTAAAGGAAATCAATCCTGAATATTCATTGGAAAGACTAATGCTAAAGCTGAAACTCCAGTACTTTGGCCACCTGATGCAAAGAACTGAGTCATTGGAAAAGACCCTGATGCTGGGAAAGAGTGAAGGCAGGAGTTGAAGGGGATGACAGAGGATACGGTTGGATGGCATCACCAGCTCAATGGACATGAGTTTGAGCAAGCTCTGGGAGTTGGTGATGGACAGGGAAGCATGGTGTGCTGCAGTCCATAGGGTTGCAAATAGTCAGACACGACTGAGTGCCTGAACTGAACTGAACTGAAGAAACCTTGCAAAAAAAACGTTAACAGAAGTCCTTCAGAAAGAAAGAATGTTGTACACTCGGATATACATTTGAGGGCAGATAAGAACAAAGCAAAAGGGTGGATGGTTTACTATTCTGATACTGCTCTACAAGACAGACATGAGACATAGAATCCAAGGTTTCTCCACCAGGTGGGAGAGAGAGAACTAGAGAATGCCTCCAAAGCCCTAGCCTTTGGTGTGCCACCCAAGCGTCTAGTTTTTGTCTTGCCTCAATTGAAGCACAGATGGAACCCTTACAGTTTCGTGGAGGCAACTAAGCATAAAAGAAAAGGGGTGGGCAGTCTGCTATGCCCAGCACAGCTAGGCATATCTATCAGAAGGCACAGAACTCAAGGTTTCTGCACAGGTAAGGGGGAAGAGAAGTGAAATGTGACTGAGAAGTCCTAGCCAGAGCTAAAGCAGTGAGGTATCATAGAGAATAAGAGATTATGGACTCCTTAAAACAGAGGGAGAGAGAGAAAGCAGAAAAGTCCTCTCTAAATAGGAATCTAAGTGAATGAGCCCAGAGAATAACATCCACAGAAAGATGAGAGAGATTCCTAGAGTCTCCAGTGAGGTCTTTGTAAAGGTCTTCTCTGTCAAAGCCAGTCTGTAAAGACTGGAGAGCTGGCTATTTTTTCTAATACATTTTCTAATACAAAGCTACAATGAACACAAAGAATCAGGGAAACATGACACAATCAACGGAACAAAAGCCTACAAACAATAAATGCTGGAGAAAAGGGACCCTCCTACACTGTTGGTGGGAATGTGTAATTGATGCAGCCACTATGAAAAACAATATGAATGTTCCTTAAAAAAATAAAAAATAGAGCAACCATATGATCCAGCAATGCCATTCCTGGGCATATATCTGGAAAACATGAAAATTTAATTCAAAAAGATACTTGCACAGCAGTGCTTATGGCAGCACTATGTAAAATAGCTAAGACAAAGAAGCAACCTGTGTCCATCAACAGATGAACAGATGAATGGATCAAGAAACGGTATATATGTATGTATGTAAAACTCAGCCATGAAAGAAGGAAATATTGCCATTTGCGTCAGCACGGAGGGACGTAGAGATGATCATATGAAGTGAAGTCAGAAAGACAAATATCACATGGTATCACATGCGGAATCTAAAACATGATACAAGTGAAATTATTTACAAAATAGAAACAGACTCAGACATAGCAAACAAACTTATGCTTACCAAATGAAAAAGAGAAGAAGGATAAATTAGGAGAGTTTCAGATTAACAGATACACATTACTATATAAAATATAAACAATAAGGACCTACTGTATAACAGAGGGAACTGTACTCAATGTTTTATAATAACCTATAGTGGAAAAAATATGAAAAACTGAATCAATCTGGTATACACCTGAAACTAGCACAAAATGATAAATCAACTAATGTTCAACAAAAAAAAGATTTTAAAAAATCAAGTACACAAGCAACAGAACGAAATAAATCTCAAGTAGCTGACCATTAAGAAACTGAGAATGAGGAATGACAATATCATTATGGTGAAATAAACCTGGGAAAGCAAGGAGGGATCCTCCCAAGGTTTCAGTGTGACCACAGCCTTGCCAACAACTTGAATTTGAACTTTTAGCACCCCACAGTGAGAGAATAGACTTCTGTTGTTTTCAACCATTCAGTTCATATCAATTTGTTATGGCAGTCCTGGAAGGCAAAGAAAGCTTTGTTTGATTATGGCTGGGAATCTTAGCTCCCCAACCAAAGAATAAACCCATGTCTCTTGCAATGGAAGCATGGCATCCTAACCACAGGACCGCCACTGGTTCCCTAAGTCAGTTTATTTAGAAACAAAAGCAGAAGGAACAATTCCTACCTCACTCTATGAGGCCAACCTTGTCATAATACCCAATGGGATGAAGACCATACAAGGAAAGAAATCTAAAAAACAACGATTTCATCAACAAAGAACCAAAGAATCCTAAATAAAATATATGCAAATGAGTCAAAAAATTTAAGAAAAGAATTACACACCATGACCATGTCAAATTTATGCCAGGGAATCAAGGAAGAATCAACACATACACATACAAATCAATGTAATTCACTATATCAACTGGCCAGAGAGAAAAAAAAAATAATTATATCAACTAACACAGAAAAATTACTTGACAGAATGCAAAACCTACTCATGATAAAACTCTCAACAAAACAGCAGTAAAGAGAAACTTACTCCCTTGTTAAAGAATGCCTACAAAACACCTAGAGCGCATATGATTCTTAGTGGCAAGAGACTGGGTCTTTCCCCTGAAGATGGGAAATAAGACAAAGATGCCCTCTCTCATCGTTCCTATTTAACATTTTATTGGAAGTTCCAGCTAGTACAATAGGACTACAGGAAAAGAAAAAGAAAGAAGAGAAATACAGGAAGAAAAGAAAAGAAACACACACTCTACATGTTGGAAACAAAGAAATAAAGCTTCCTTTGTTTCAGAGTGAGTATCTATTTAGAAAACTGAGGATTTACCAAAAAACTCTTTTAATAATCAATTTTAATAAGCTCACAGGAAACATACATGGTAAAGATACAAAAGCAAAATCTTTCCTGTATACCAGCAGTGCTGAATTAAATGTGAAATGAAAAATAATCTATAGCAGTACCAAAATAAATATATTTTAAGCATAAACCTAGTAAAATATGTACAGGTTTTATATGCTGAAAACTACAAAGCCCTGATGAAAGAATTCAAAGGGGATTTACATATACTGAGTTACTTCAGTTCACTACTAGAAGATTCAAAATGTTAAGATGCCAGTTCTTTCTAAGTTTATTCATTGGTTCAGCTCAATCCCAGTGAAAATCTCATCCAAATGAAAGTCCCAGAAGTAATTCTGTGTATATTGACAAATGTGTCACACAGTTTATATGGAAAGGCAAGACTCAGAAGAGCTAACACAGCATTGAAAAAAATAAAGTCAGAAGACTAACTCCTCCCATCTTTAAGAATTACCATAAAAATACAGCAATGGAGGCATTGTGGCATTTGCAAAAGAAGAGACAAATAGGTGAGTGGAATGAAATAAAGAGCTCATAAATAAATGCCCACAAATACAGTCAACTGACTTTTGACTAAGGAACAGTGGTAACACAACAGATAACACAACATTTTGAACAACTGATACAACTGATGCTGAAATAACTGGGTATCCACAAAAAAAAAAGACCCCAAAATAACTTAAAAACAACTCAAACTGAATCTTAGACCTAAATATAGAACACAAATATAAAAAAATAAATACAACATGGAAAAATTCTAGGTGTTAAATTCATTAGTTTAACAATGAATTTGTAGATACAATGCCGAACACACAATCTGTGAAAGAAAACGTGTGATCAGTTGCACTTTATTAAAATTAAAAACTTCTCCTCTGAAAACTGTTCAGAGAATAAGAAAACAACCACAGGCTGGAGGAAGATAACTGGAAAAAAATATATCTGATAAAAATATTTTAACCAAAATATACAAAAGCCCCTTAAAACTCAACAATAGGAAAACATACAACTCTAAAAGCGGGGAAAATATTTTAACAGACAACTTCCCCAAAATATATGCAGACAGTAAAGAGGTATATGAAAACTGTCTAATACTTTACACCATCAGGACATTTCAAATAAAAACAAAATGAGACATCACAACACATATACTTGAAAGGCTAAAACCCAAAACACTGCTAACACCAAATGCTGAACTTTTATTCATTACTGGTGGGAATGCAAAATGGTACAGCCACTTTGG
Source organism: Neotragus moschatus (assembly GCA_006410615.1). Classification (NCBI taxonomy): domain Eukaryota; kingdom Metazoa; phylum Chordata; class Mammalia; order Artiodactyla; family Bovidae; genus Neotragus; species Neotragus moschatus. The sequence goes on along the minus strand of SJYA01001051.1, from coordinate 281,744 downwards.
AAGACTTTTTGAAAGTTTCTTGCCGAGCTAAATGTAGTCTTAACCATGTGTTCCAGCAATTGTGTGCCTGAGTGGTTAACCAAATGGGATGGAAACTTAACGTATACACAAAAATCTGCATATGGATGCTCATGGCAGCTTGACTTATAATTTCCAAAGCCTGAAGGAACCTAGATGCCCCTCAAGTAGGAAATGTATAAACAAACTATGGTATATTCATACTATGGTATATTGTGCTTAGCCACTCAGTTGTGTTTGACTCTTTGTGACCCAACAGACTGTAGCCCTCCAGGCTCCTCTTTCCATGGGGATTCTCCAGCAAAAACACTGGAGTGGGTTGCCAAGCGCTCCTCCAGGGGATCTTCCCAACCCAGGGATTGAACCCAGGTCTCCTGCATTGCAGGCGGATTCTTGACTGCCTGAGCCACCAGGGAAGCCCATTACTCAATGATAAAAATAAGAAAGTTATCAAGCCAGTAAAAGATACGAGGAAAACTTAAGTACATACTTCTAAGTGCAATAAGCCAGTATGAAATGGTTGCATATGGTATGATACCAACCATGTTACATTTTGAAAAAGGCCAGTGGAAAAGATAAGTAAATTGTCAGATATCTGGGGGATGGAGGGAGGAAGGATGAATAATTGAAGTATAAGAAATTTTTAGGACAGTAAACTATTCTGTATGATAATATAATGTGTATACATGACATCATGACATCAAAGCTCATAACTATATGACACAAAGAGCGAACTCCAATGTTAACTATGGACTTTAGTTAATGATAAAGGTTGGTTCAATAATTGTAGCAAATGTATCACACTAATGTAAGATGTTCAAACAGAAACTACAAGGAAGGACAAAATGCTATCTGTTCAGTTTTTCTGTAAACACGAAACTTTAAAAATAAAATATACTAACAAAAATTTAGGAATATTCTGCTAACTATACATCCATCCAGGGTTCCCTTGTGGCTTAGACAATAAAAAATTTGCCTGCAATGTGGGAGACCTGGGTTCAACCTCTCTGTTGGAAAGATTCCCTGGAGGAGGGCATGGCAACCCATTCCAGTATTCTCCCCTGGAGAATTCCATGGACAAACGAGCCTGGCAGGCTACAGTCCATGAGGTTGCAAAGTAGAATGCCCATTTATAACAAAGATATTCTTGTACCATGCAATATATATTGAAAATCATTATTTGCTTCTTCACTCACATTCATACATTCCTAAATGGAACAACCAGCCTCAAGAAAAATAAGAGATGGTCAGTTACCTTTTTATCTTCACTCAGACATCTTGCTGAGTGAGGTGTGTCTGCAGGCAGTGGTTACTGACTTTCTAAAGTCAACAGCTATCCCAAGACCTTTGCAATCATTCCTTCTCCTCCTTTGCCTATAAATTTTTAGCCTCCAAAAGTACCACTTACTATTACTGATTATCTATTACTATTTCCAATTATCCTATATTTCTATCTATTTTCATAAATAGAAATTGTGATCTGTTAACAAATTCACCTCATAGTAAATGGAACAGTAAAACCTTTCATTCATTAGCAATAGCATAATTGAGTAAACTGTTTGAATCATCCAAGCACACGTGTTATCCTCAGCCCTGTCTAAAACCTCACCAATAAGTAACTTGCATATTACTTGTGTCTCTCTATAACTGCTAGCATCACTCTAATAATCTGCGGACTGCAGTATGCTTCTCTCTTAAGCTCCAAACCATTATTTACATGTAAAATGTGTGTCTTTGCTGTTCACTCACACAGGTGTGTCCAGCTCTTCGTGGCTCCATGGACGGCAGCACTCCAGGCTTCCCTGTCCTTTATTATCTCCCAGAGTTTGCTCAAACCCATGACCATTGAGTCGATGATGCCACCCAGTCATCTCATCCTCTGTCACCCTCTTCTCTTCCTGTCCTCAGTATTTCCCAGCATGAAGGTCTTTTCCAATGAGTACTGGAGCTTCAGCTTCAACGTCAGGACTTCCAATGAATATTAAGGGTTGATTTCCTTTAGGATTGACTGGCTTGATCTCCTAGGAGTCCAAGAGACTCACAGGAGTCTTCTCTAGCACCACAGTTTGAAAGCATCAATTCTTCAGTGTTCAGCCTTCTTTATGGTCTAACTCTCACATGCACACATGACTACTGGAAAAACTGCTCAGTATTTTCAGTGCCAGAAATCCCTATCCCAGTATGCTTGGTAAGGTATTCTATAACCTTTGTGCAAATGACTCTTCTATCATGAACTTTCTCCTAGGATAGTCAGGTATATGACACAGGCATAAAAAGACTGAATTTCCTTTCATTCTAAGGTCAAAATTTATTGATCCCTGAGAAGTGAGAGGAGTTGTAACTAGCAGAACTATACAGCTTAATCACCATTAGGATTCATACCAACCTTAGCTATTTTCATTAGAGTACACAGCTCCCCCGTGAGCATGCTGTCATACTACTATTGTTGTCAGACTTAATTGAAAAGCTTCCCCAACATTTTAAGACTCCATACTAAGTTGATCTTTAACAACCGAGACATTAAAAATTAAAAATAATAAAGAAAGATATCCACTGACTTCATTTCATTCTGATGAACCCATTCAAATTACTTGGGGAATCAACCTGGTGATTGGAAAAGAAAATGGACTAACTAGATATCTGAACTGAGAATACAGAGGGAAGGGTATAATGAAAGGAAAGGAGAGCAGCAGAACAATTCAAAACCATCCAATATACGATATAATTACACCCGGTCCTATCTTTCGCATATCTACCTCAAAATTTCATTCTCTCATATTATTTGATTTGAGTAAACATGTGTGGGTAATGGCTAATCAAGTGCAGGCAGAAATGACCCACTTGAAGCGGCCAGTTGTGTGAGAGTATAGCTTTTATTCTGGAGTAGGCTTCCCACTCTAAAAGTAAACGCAGACATATCAGTGGATATAAAAGAATACCATATGCGCATGGTGAAGAAAATACTTATGCCTTTAAATCTGGCCTTTTCTCACTTTTCCAAGATAACGACTTTTTTTATTTGTCTAAAAAATATTTTGTTAGTTTAACTTTAAGTCACACTATAAACATCCTTTCTCACTAATATCTTGTATACAATGAACTTTCAAGACCCACACTATAAGTAAGCTTCCCAAATATTTCATCACCCTCCTTAAAATCATAATTAATGTCTGCTGATTTTCCCCATATCTGTTTCATTAAACTCTTGTTTACTTATTTACTGGATTACAGCTGCCAATGTGTTTCAATATTTGAAAAATTTTGAGATAAAATCTGTCCTTGATAATGGCCATATTCTCTTTACATCTATTTGAAAAGAAATAGAGACTACTATTATCTTTTAAGATTGCTCAACACAGTGAATGGACAGATGAATTAAAATAGTAATAGTCAAAACAGAAGTAATAATAGAAATAATCTCATGGGGTGTTCATATATACTACTCATTTTGTGTTTTTCCATCCATCTTTAGCCTCATAGTAACACTAAAAAATAGAAATATATGCCAAAAGTCAAAGTGAAATTCACTCAGTCATGTCCGACTCTTTGCAACCCCATGGACTATAAAGTCCATGGAATTCTCCAGGCCAGAATACTGGAGTGCATAGCCTTTCCCTTTTCCAGGGGATCTTCCCAACCCAGGGATCGAACACCGTCTCCCTCATTGCAAGCAAATTCTTTACTAGCTGGGTCATCAAATATATGAGGACTAAGTAATTTTTCCCTTGAACACACACAGCAAATCAGAAGTAAAACAGGCATTATTAAACAGATCTTTGTTTCTTTTAAAGTTATAAACATTACCTGAAAAAGTGGATACTAACATTTTTTATTGAAACCCACAATTTTCCAAAATATAATAAATTCTGTCACAAACAGGCTACAAAACTATAAGACGGATGAATATTACTATCCCACAATATGAACCTACTAGTTCATTTTTAAGAAAACCCAAATGCAAATTGATAAAGGCAGCATTTTCAAATCATGACTTACAGATTGAAATTTATGAAGCAATATACCCAATGATTACACAAAGAAGTTGATTAAAATTTGTATTTATGGTTTTTAAATGCAATGTTCTTTGCAATAATGGATAAACTTGATCAACAATTTCTTTCATGTTTCTTTCTTTGTATCTGGCGTCAGAATTTTAGATGACCATATTCTTGTCCTGATGTAATATAAATTATTCCTATACTTGAGCCTTTCAAATAGGTTTATTCTTATTAAACAAGTTCCTTTGGCTACAGTAAATTTTATATTTGGAATTTCTACAGCAATGACTGTAGCAGAGACAAATATTCACAGTGGGAGCAGGCAGGACCCTATGGGGTCTTCCCAGGACAGACCCCTCTCCCATATCCTCTGCTTTAGCTCCTCTCTGAAGTACCTAGATAATAGTATCTGGTGTACATTTCCTGAGTTGTTTTACAGAGGCTAAACCATCACCAGATGGAAGAAATTACTACTTAATGATCACGAGCATGTAGTCCCCAGACCTACCGATTGATGATGTCCTCTGGGACATCACCCTGTTACTTTACCCTCAACCAATCAGACAATGGTGCACGAAATCTTCATATGCCCTGGGATGCTCCTTCCTCCCCTTGCCTTTAAGAATGCTTTGCTGAAACCCATCACAGAGTTCAGCTGTCCTGGACTCCTTCCTTGATGCCCACAATAAACACTGCATTTTCCTCACCACAACCAGGTGTCAGCAGATTAGCTTTACTGTGCGTGGGTGAGGGGTCCTTTGGCTTGGTAGCAGCTGCACCGTTCCAGGCTCAAGAGAGGTATTATCATAATCAAGTGTATATGGGTCTGTAAAGGTCTGACTATATCATCTATAATAGGCAGCCATATCACAAATTACAACTCACCTATGGGAATTTAATTATTTGCTTGATAGGGAAATATGTTGTTTGACCCCAAGGGAGAAATGATACCAAATGAATTCTTCTTACTCACTCAGAGAGTGTAAAAGCTCATCTTTATGTAAGGGATAGTTTTCCTACCCATGATAGTGCTAGACTTCATTACAATGTGTGATGCAAGCTTTTATGTATAGATAGGATGGTGTCATGAGAATAATCAAATCCAATTCTCTATGGGCTATATACCTTATTCCACTCCTAAGTCTTCCTGACCTGAGATAACTTCATCAGTCTTCAACATCTGGATTCATTCTGAGAAAGCTAGTTCTCCATCATGACTGTCCATGAGTTACTTAGAAATCATTGTTACAGTAGTAACATAACACTGAAGAGATTATGTTAGACTCTGTATTTGAAGAAGACACCACTGTTTGTTTGAAAAGATCAGAAAAAAAAAAAAAAAAGCATTTTGCTTTGACACAATGCAAAGAGAAACCACCATGGATTCTTAAGCAGGATTAAAACCAGTTTGGGAAAATACCCACTATCTGTATCTCAGACTCACAATCATTTTTCCCACTAAATTTCTTCACCTATAAAATAACACTGACAATGTAATCTTCCCTGCAGTGACTTTGTGAGGCATGGCTAATGATGCTAAATCATGCTAGCAAAAAAAGTTTTATATTTAGTATAAGTTGTAACAATAAGACAAGGCCATCAGCAAGTCTCTGAATAATTCCACATGTTTCCACTTTCATATTTTGGATAGTTGAATATCTCTTTTTGACCATACATAAGATTGGCCAAGATAAAGGGCTACTGGGGCATTTTCTTGTGACTGTAACAGATCCATGATGAAGTGTGTTTTTTAGCTCCACAAAAGAAAAAAAAAATTCCCTTAGCTCATTAATTTAAAAATGGGACTACAGAAGTTGAATTACCTGACAGATGAGGGAAGAATTACAGGATACTCTGCAGATGTCAATTAGAAACATTTGGCACAGTGTTATTTCCTGCCAATACAAAGTGTTAGAACTGAAGACCAAAATTAAACTGTAAGGGTTTGAAGAAAGATTGGGAACTTTTAAGTGAAATACTTGATGGAAGAAAAACATCTGTGACAAGATCATTTGGCTACTTGTAAGGGGAATACTGTTTACCTGAAAAATGTTAATTTTGTTTTCATTAGCAGGAAGAAACAGAGGATGCTTACAACAATAGAATTTATAAGCAGAATGCAATTAATTGTATTCAGGATGAGAGGTTTTTTATTATTCTGGATCTAGGACAAAGGAGCTTGCACCTTAAAGAGATTTCCTCAAGGACTTTTAAGAAATCAAAATAGCATGCATTCATGCTGACTTTTACAAAGTTAGTTAGATTATTTTTCATCTTTGTGGTTCTTTTCAATATAAAATCACTCTTCATTTCCTATTTTTCCTTGGAACATAGAAAGTTCATTAAATTTTATAATCTCTTGAAAGTGGAAAGAAAGTGAAGTTGCTCAGTTGTGTCCATCTCTTTGCGATTCCATGGACTGTAGCCTACCAGGCTCCTCAGTCCATGGGATTTTCCAGGTAAGAGTACTGGAGAGTGGGTTGCCATTTCCTTCTCCAGGGGATCTTCCTGATCCAGGGATCAAACCCAGGTCTCCCACATTGCAGGCAGATGCTTTACCCTCTGAGCCACCAGGGAAGCCCAGTATTAGCTTTAAATAATTTCCATTGTACCCAATGTTCTACTCCAGATTTTATAGAAATAATACAGTTAAGTAGATGGGGAGGAAACATAGTCATATTTTCTCCTGTGATATTAAAGGAAAATAATTCTAATAAGAAAAAATTAGTTTTGTTCACTCACTTGAGATTCTTTAACTATAGATAACCAACTTTGTAATCCTCTCTTAAGACAATGAGTTTCCACTCCCATTCATATAGGGGTAAGATTTGTTCTCAGAGCATAATTAACACTAACATTTGAAAGTTGTCAGCCCTCTTCTTCTGGTTTTAAAGGAAGGCTCAGGTCAAAAGGTCTGGGTAACCAAGAAGAGTCATTTATGGAAAATTGGAATCCTCCCATGTAACTGGTCTTAATAGGGGAGGACTGGGCACATATGCCCAATAAGTATGGTTGGCATCTACCGTGGTAATGACCACAGACAACATAGCCAAGAACACGGTAACTGAGGTCAAAGGCTGTCCTTGTTCTTTGACCAATTTTACCCCTTCAATGGTCAATTTATTCAGTTGACCCCACATGGGCGGTCTGGCTCTGTTGGTCCTTGGAGCCTGTTCGGGCCAGTTGCTGATCATCAGTCTTGTTATCCCCATCACCAGAAGAGCCTGGTAGGCTGCAGTCCATGGGGTCACTAAGAGTTGGACATGACTGAGTGACTTCCCCTTCACTTTTCACTTTCACCATTGGAGAAGGAAATGGCAACCCACTCCAGTGTTCTTGCCTGGAGAATCCCAGGGACAAGGGGAGCCTGGTGGGCTGCCGTCTATAGGGTCGCACAGAGTCGGACACGACTGAAGCGACTTAGCAGCAGCAGCAGCAGCAGTGGCTCTCCAGGAGGATGGATGTGGAGCTATGGCCTCTGCTTTCCTTTCTTTGACATGCCTTCCTGGTACCCAATGGTGTTGTCCATCATCTGCAATGACAAGAGCATAACCTTTTCCGTTTTTAGGTCGAAGGCCCTTACACCAATTGTTCATCACATTTTCCCACCATAGCAGAGTATTATACGCAGTCATTCGACCAGGACTATAATTCTCGCTAAGCATGGTGTTCTGAAAATGCAATATTGCTGCTGGCGTTGTATGATCCAATTGTAAATCCAAAAAAAAAAAAAATTAAAATAAAGCATGGGCTATTTTCTCTTTTGGTCTCATCGATATGCCATGCTTTTCTCCCCCTTTCTAAAGTTTAAATAGCATATTTTTTAGAGTAGGATGAGTGCATTCAAGAATAGCCTGGCCTTGAGAATTATATGGCCTTGAGAGATTATAACCTCTTAGGTATCATTATTAAGTAGTTATAGTCGCTTCCCACCTGATAATCATCAAATTAACCAATAACTATAACAAAAGCAAGCATATAAAAATAAATATGAACTTTCGAAGAACTGATGGATATATATTTAAAAGTCAGAGTTTCCTAATACTTTGTATGGATACTGAGATTAGGTTGATTTTCAAATATATCTATAACATGTCATGGTTCTTCCTTCATATTCATCCTCTCCCCCCCCCTCCTTCATAGATAGGGATATTATATGAAAAAGCATAAATATCATCCAGTGTTTTATTTTGACGTCAGAGGTATACAGGCAAATGGTCTTATTTCCTACCAGATAGCATTGGTATCATTATTAGAGTTAGAAGACAGAAAGGTTTGTTTTTATATTACTCCATATCACATATTTAGTTACATGACAAAGGGAAAATAAGGTGGCAGATGAAATTAAGTTTAGCAGCCAGATGATCCTAAGATAGGGAAATTATTTATATTACTTGGTTGTGCCCAATATAGCCAAAATAGTCTAAAAAATGAGGGGGAAAAGTCAGAGTAAGAGTCAAAGTGGGTGTAATATGATGCGAAAAAGAATGAACTGCCCATTGCTGCCTTTGAAGAGAGAGGACCATGAATCAAGGATTGTGAGAAGCCTCTAGAAGCTGGTAAAGGCAAGGAGACAGATTTTTTCCTTAGGGGCTCCAGAAAGAAATCCAATCCTGCCAATACCTTGGTTTTTATCTCAAGTTATTCGTGGTGGACTCCCAAGGAACACAATTATAGATAAACAAATCTATGTTCTTCTAAGCCACTAACTTTGTGGTAATTTGTCATAGCAGCAACAGAAACTAACACCATAGCTATTATGGTATGATAACTGCTCTAAACTACCGGGCTGAACACTGTTTCAGGCTGACCGATACCACAACTTAGTATAATAAAAGGTGGGTCATATCTTTCAGCAAGTAACAAACCAATTTTCATGAATTCCAATCATTTCTGTTTATCAAGAAACACGTGCATGCAAGTGCAAGCACACACAGAGAACACACACACACACACACACACACACACTCCCAGGATATAGTACTATCAGTTCAGTTCAGTCGCTCAGTCACGTCCGACTCTGCAACCCCATGAATCACAGCACACCAAGCCTCCCTGTCCATCACCAACTCCCGGAGTTCACTCACACTCACACCCATCGAGTCGCTGATGCCATCCAGCCATCTCATCCTCTATCATCCCCTTCTCCTCCTGTGCCCAATCCCTCCCAGCATCAAGGTCTTTTCCAATGAGTCGACTCTTCACACAAGGTGGCCAAAGTACTGGAGTTTCAGCTTTAGCATCATTCCTTCCAAAAAACACCCAGGGCTGATCTCCTTCAGGATGGACTGGTTGGATCTCCTTGCAGTCCAAGAGACTCTCAAGAGTCTTTTCCCACACCACAGTTCAAAAGCATCAATTCTTCAGCGCTCAGCTTTCTTCACAGTCCAACTCTCACATCCATACATGGCCACTGGAAAAACCATAGCCTTGACTAGATGGACCTTTGTTGGCACAGTAATATCTCTGCTTTTGAATATGCTATCTAGGTTGGTCATAACTTTCCTTCCAAGGAGTAAGTGTCTTTTAATTTCATGGCTGCTATCACCATCTACAGTGATTTTGNCACACACACACACACACACACACACACTCCCAGGATATAGTACTATCAGTTCAGTTCAGTCGCTCAGTCACGTCCGACTCTGCAACCCCATGAATCACAGCACACCAAGCCTCCCTGTCCATCACCAACTCCCGGAGTTCACTCACACTCACACCCATCGAGTCGCTGATGCCATCCAGCCATCTCATCCTCTATCATCCCCTTCTCCTCCTGTGCCCAATCCCTCCCAGCATCAAGGTCTTTTCCAATGAGTCGACTCTTCACACAAGGTGGCCAAAGTACTGGAGTTTCAGCTTTAGCATCATTCCTTCCAAAAAACACCCAGGGCTGATCTCCTTCAGGATGGACTGGTTGGATCTCCTTGCAGTCCAAGAGACTCTCAAGAGTCTTTTCCCACACCACAGTTCAAAAGCATCAATTCTTCAGCGCTCAGCTTTCTTCACAGTCCAACTCTCACATCCATACATGGCCACTGGAAAAACCATAGCCTTGACTAGATGGACCTTTGTTGGCACAGTAATATCTCTGCTTTTGAATATGCTATCTAGGTTGGTCATAACTTTCCTTCCAAGGAGTAAGTGTCTTTTAATTTCATGGCTGCTATCACCATCTACAGTGATTTTGTAGTACTTGAATAAATGACCATAGTTTTCTGGTGTGAATTTCACCTGATTCCTCCTTTTGTGTTACTATATAAACTTCAAGTCCTTGCAGGGAGGAAACACATACACACACATACACACACCTCCCCTACAAACAAACATAAAACCTTCCTTATTCTTCATTAGTATCTGCTGCTGTGGTTTAGTCACTCAGTTATGTCCCAACTCTTTGTGATTCCATGGACTGTTGCCCGCTAGCCTCCTCTGTCCATGAGATTTTCCAGGCATGATTACTGGAGTGGATTGGCATTTCCTTTTCCAGAGGGTCTTTCCAATTCAGGGATCGAACCCTCATCTCCTGTTTGGAAGATGGGTTCTTTACCATTTAGCCACCTGGGAAGTCCTATTAATGTCTAGAAATTGTTAAAAATACAGTTGAATGTCTCTTCCTGGTAATTTGAAACAAATAATAACCCCCCCTTCCCTGTCAAATAATAATCCTTTCTTCCTATCATCTTTATCTCTGTGGTATTTGCTTCATCATTTTTCTTGAAGGCAGAGGCTAGTTGTCTCTGTCTTCTTTAGACACCATCCCCTTTGTGCTTTGTATTGTTTCAGAAATCACCAAAATAGGATGACTGGGTTTATCTACTTATATCTGCTATCTGCTAAGTCGCTTCAGTTGTGTTTGACTCTGTGAAATCCCATAGATGGCAGCCCACCAGGCTCCGCCATCCCTGGGATTCTCCAGGCAAGAACACTGGAGTGCGTTGCCATTTCCTTCTCCAATGTATGAAAGTGAAAAGGGAAAGTGAAGTCGCTCAGTCTTGTTTGACTCTTCGCGACCCCATGGACTGCAGCCCACCAGGCTCCTCCGTCCATGGGATTCGCCAGGCAAGAGTACTGGAGTGAGGTGCCATTGCCTTCTCTATCTACTTAAATAGTTATAGCTGATAAAAATCAGGCTTTCCTGATAGCTCACTTGGTAAAAAAATCTGTCTGCAATGCCGGAGACCTAGGTTCGATTCTTGGTTGGGGCTTGGGCTTCTCTTGTGGCTCAGCTGGTAAAGAATCCACCTACAATACAGGAGACTTGGGTTCGATCCCTGGATTGGGAAGATCCTCTGGAGAAAGGGAAGGCTACCCACTCCAGTATTCTGGCCTGGAGAATTCCATGGACTGTACAGTCCATGGGGTCGCAAAGAGTCGGACATGACTGAGTGACTTTCACTTTCAATAAAAACCAAAGCAAATATTGTTTTACTGCTTAACATTTAAATAATTCAAACTGTTTTCAGAGTTAAAAAGAGGAAGAATTATATAGTATGCAAGTTCCTTTTAATATAGATGTAAATGTACTAAATATTTAAGCTGTTTTCATTTTAACTAAACCTAATGAAGCAAAGAAAGTTAACCTCCTAATCCCTAATTAGAAGACGCTCCATTATTAGGTAGTTGTGATTTATATCCTCACACAAGAGTGATACACTGCTGACATTTATTCACATTACTCACTACTGTTGCCTGCTTCTAAAAATATGCACTTTTATGTTTCCCTGGGCAATTCTTTACAGATCATTAGGAATATTCTCAGAATAACTAAGACGTATTAAACCTAAACAACATTTAAAGAAAAGAACTAGCAAGACTTCCTTATCGAAAAATTGCAGAATTTAGGCCAATACCTTATGATTTTATTCTAGAGCAATGAAAAGTAAACACATTGTTTAGGATGCAACACTCATGAGGTTAAAAGTAATCAGGAACAAACATGTTTTTAAAAGCATCTTAATGGATACCATGTGCATTTCTTAAATTCATAAAGGCCAAAATAATGATAATTTCCAATGAAAAGAAACATTTAGCGTGGTTTTCAACAAGTGACAATGAAAATTTCTAGAAATACTTATAAAAGAATTTTGACAATTTATGTTTTAAAGGCATGAAACATTTATTACATTATAATGTTAAGGGTAATTATCTGCTGGTGGTAAATCACTGGGTTTTTCCTATTTTTTATATATTTTCTGATTTTTGTATATTGAATAATTATTACTAATATTTAGAGATTATTATGATTTTAAAGAATAATGTCCCAAACAGTAAAAACTCTTTATTAACTTTTTTCTCTTATTTTATAGAATTTATACTAAGTTCTGGAAAAACATGTAAAATAAAATTTATTCATTTTCAATAATGATGCATTAAAAATCTATTTATGAACTTTTTCTCTTGCATTTTTCTTCAATCAGGTAAAATAAAATAAGATTTGCATTAATTTTTTTCCCATATAGTATACCCTTGCAAAATGACCAGAGTTCATCCCTTTATCACCAACATCCTCAAGTGTTGCAAAAGGTTTTAAGATGAAGTTCTTAAAAACTGAATCCTGAATTCATAGTGAATGGAATAAGCCATATTAAAAAAATTTATCTAGAAAATATATTCTATTTAACTTATGGGAAAGCAGTTAATTTTATAATCAGAATGAAAGAGAAAATTCATACTTCTCCACCTCAGAAATAAAACTTATCCCAAATTAACTACTGCTGATGAAGACTGAATATTCATTCACATTATCTGCTCTAAATCTATTTATTTGGAAAAAAAATGGTTAGAAATGTCATTTTCCCCATTCACCTCACTTTCTGCTTTCTCTTTAATTGTACAATGTTGCCTTTGGATTTGAATAGTGATGTTTTTAAGAAAGCATCTATCCATAACAACAACAACAATGAAAAATCAATCTTGACAAATATTCAATGAGTAAACATATACTTTACCTATGGCCCAACAATTAAAAAAATAAAATGTATATTTAGAGATAACTGTCTCATATGGAAAAAATGCATTATGACTACAATGCTCTTCCCTTGGAAATTAAACAGTTTTTCCAAATTAAATGTTGCCTTCTAGATTTTGCTTTATACCTAAGAAAAATAACTGCCTCAGTAGCCTGATAGACTCTATGTAAAAAAAAATTTTTTGATATTTGTTGGGAGCATAGTAATGACTAAGGGCAATAGCAATAACAAAAAGTTAAAGTGTCACATTTCCACATTCTAATGATTTAGTGAAGAACTCTAGCAGAAGGTTAAGGCTTGTCAAAGAGCCAGCCACGACCTCTAGAAACCAAAGCACACGGTCCCCTGCACTGCTGCACAGCAGAACTCAAAAGACACCTTGTGCTCATTGAAAACACATTTGATATTCAAGGCCAGACAATGATGAGTCGAGCGTGTCCTGTTTCCTGAAGAGACTGCCAAGGAGATTCTAAGGTCATTCTGGTCAACACGCACAGTGTGTGAGCAGAGGGCAGACAAGTGCCGGATAAAGACTCACTTTCTCTGGCATCAACCATCTCAGCCTATCCAGTTTGCAAAGGAACAAGAGTTCCAGCACAAACACTGTAATCAGAGTGAAAAAGCACTAAATCTGAATAAAAAAAGAAGTTAATTAAACTATCTTCTTTTCCCAGTGAAATCCATAATAATCTTGAATGGTCTGAAGATTTAGTATTCTGTATTCATTTTAGTTTTGGATAAAAGACTAAATGGCAACTAAATCTACATACTGATTTATTTTAATTCCCTAAATTTTGTGTGATCTATGTATTATGCAGAAAACTGAGAATGTGTAAGACTTAAATTCATCACCCAAGATCATCATACAATTACATGCTGGGGTTAGGAGACAAAGGAAGCCATCAGTGACTCGAAACCAAACACTGCTCACTGCTATCTCACATTGCCTCAATTACTGAAAACTTTCTTTGACAAAAACATCTACCACATCACCTCTTTTCCCTTTATAACTTTTTGGCTGGAAATCTAGCTTTAGGCAGGCGGGAGAAATAGCACAGAAGGCTGCTTTCCTCAGTTCTTGTTTATTTCAGTAGCAATGGTAATGACCCTTGGCCAACACAGCACTCAGTTGTAAAGATCTCTTAGTAACTGTAACGTGATGGGTCAAGAAGAATCAGCTGTCATCATATTTAAACAAAACAGGAAGAGTCACGATAGATTTGTTCCTCGTTCAAGTCTGTGTATTCAAGAATTCTAGACCCCAAGACTCAGGTGGGCTTCTATGGGTAGAGACATCTCACAGGAGAAATCTGCATCCTGGGCTACACTATCAGAGAAAGAGGGAGAACTTGGAAATCTTTGTGTGACTCCTTTGTGTATGTCTCTCTGTTTCCTGTTCTTCCAACAATAAATTTTTTTGATATAACAAATTTTAGCCATCATTATAACCCTATGTGGAAGCGTGTTAGTCCTTCCAGCAAATTGTCAAATGAGTTGGGTACCCCCGTCCCTTGAAGAGTAGTGATTAAATATATGGTGATGGAGCGAACAGATTACGTCATTTTGCTTTCATTACATAACAAAACTTCCAAATTTATTGACTCCATTATTTAGTGACTTTATTACTTTCCAGTTTGTTGACTTCATTACTAAATTAATATCCAGTTCAGTTCAGTTCAGTCGCTCAGTCGTGTCTGACTCTTTGCGACCCCATGAATCGCAGCATGCCAGGCCTCCCTGTCCATCACCACCTGGGTCTTCAAGGTTTCCAAGTTATCACAGAGGCTGGAAAGCATCTCCAACCTTGATCTCTAGCTTGATTTAAATGTGATACATTCATGTCTATAAAGGTCATGAGTTTATATAAGTTTTATACTCTTCTATTTATCAACATAGAAATCAGTTTTCATTAGATGTTCAGAGTTAGAATACCAAGGTTTTCCAAGTAAAATGTATCATCTATGAGACTTCTTTAATGTGAATATTCAGATTAATTAATGGCAAGTAAGTAAAGATCTTCTAGTATAGCCAACAGTATAGGAAATAAGTTTCCTCTGGCCCAGTTCCACTGGGCAGAAAAGATGACCATGGGGCAGTAAAGCAATTTGAAGCTTAAGCAGCTCTTTCCATAAACAGGTGTTAGGGAAGCATATTCTAAGGGGACACACAAGATACAGTCCAATATGGAGAGAGGGCTGAGGCTTATAGACTATCATACCAGTTGACCACTGAATTGTTAGCTTACCAAGAAGGATGGCTTCTGTTTAGAAGGGCTTCCCTTGTGGCTCAGCTGGTAAAGAATCTGCCTGCAGTGCAGGAGACCTGGATTCTATCCCTGGGTTGGGAAGATCCCCTGGAGAAGGGAAAAGCTACCCACTCCAGTATTCTGGCCTGGAGAATTCCATGGACTGTATAGTCCATGGGGTTGCAAAGAGTTGGACAGACTAAGCAGCTTTCACTCACTGTTTAGAAAGAAAACAGAACTGTCTTTCAAGTTTCCATAAACCTTGTAAAAAGTTTACAAGATAACCAGTGAATCAAGAAATTGGAGTTCTAGGCTGTCTGTTTTTATAATAGGGAAGAACGAATCTGTTTCGTTTATTTCAACCTTTATTATTTGTGCTTCAAGTTAATCATAAAGGCATGTTACCCATAAGCTTAAAGTATACAAGATAGTCTGTCTCTGGGAACCCGGCCTGCCATGGCAGAGCTTAAGTTACAGTGCCTTTGTTTAGCTCGCAGGAAACATCCTGACCAGGCTCATCTGAGAATGTGTGCAGGAAAAGAAGAAATGAACACATCCTCTCCAGAGTCTGGCTGGAACCAGGAAACCTTTCCAACCATGTATGGCCTTTTTCACTTTCTCTCCTCACCTCTCCCTCTTTGTTCTACAAAAGAAAAAGAAACTAGCACCCAGACCTTGGCAAGCTGGTTCTTTGGAACACTAGCCCACCATCTTCCCGATCAGCAGGCTTTCCTAATACGGTAAGTCACTATTCCTTGCCCTAACAACTCATCTCTCCATTTATTGGCTTACCTAGCAGATGGTCCTCCCAGATGTGGTAAAGTGTGAAAGTGTCAGTCATTCAGTTGTGTCTGACTCTTTGTGACCCCTTAGACTATAGCCCACCAGCTCCTCCATGCGTGGAATTCTCCAGGCAAGAACACTGGAGTGGGTAGCCATTCCCTTCTTCAGGGGATCTTCCTGACTTCCCTCCTGCTAATTCAGGAGTTGTAAGAGATGAGGGTTCAATCCCCTGGGTTTGGGAAGATCCCATGAAATAAGAAATGGCAACCTGGTCCTGTACTATTGCCTAGAAAACTCCATGGACAGAGGAGCCTGGTGGACTACAGTCCATGGAGCTGCAAATAAACACAACTGATCGACTAAACACACTTGGGTGGAGTAGTGGAAGGCAGGTCCAGGTAAAATTTTCTGGCACAAAACTTCTGATCATTCATTGCTTCTCAAATACACTTCTCCAAAACAGGCATGCTATTTCCTACAGTTTTCAAACATGACATGCAGTGTTCTATCAAAGAGAAAAGGTATATCTATCTCACAAGTATAGATATTAATAAATACATTCCTCCCAGAGTCTGAAGTCCTTTACACGGAAATTTTACAAACTATCAGTTACAAACACAAAGTTTTCAGAACTGTTGGCAAAAGTGGATATAGATTTTCTAACAGCTAAGGTTTTTCATATTCTTTTTCATAATTCTAAAGGGCATGATGATTATTCCCAACTAGATTTTGTTATCAATGTAATATTCCTTATACATCTAAGTGGACTGTTAATTAGTTGCTCCACTTATTAACCTCTCGTTTGTCCTTTGGCAGTGACTCAAAATTCATGCATTCATGCATAAGAACATTCTAGAACAAATATTAAGCAGTTTGTAACACATCTCAATGAGGTCAGAAAAATACAGCACAATGAATACAATTCATTCATTCATATCCAACATACTAATAAGTTTAAACTCTCTGGTGATGCATAATGGCCTTACATCAAGTGAATGACAACTTTTGGGTTAAAAGAAAGTAAGCTTCCCCACTGGGAAGAAAAGATTGAACATAAGTCAGTAAGGGGGAAGAAGGAACAAGGGGAAAGGAACTGAAAGAGGAGAAAATCCAAGTTTTTTCAATTCAAAAAAAAAATTTTAATATATTGAATATATATGAAAATATAAGTATAAACAATAGAGTATCAATTCTCAAAGCTCAGTAATATAGCCACATTGCCCTCTGGTTCAGAGAAAGCAATGGCACCCCACTCCAGTACTCTTGCCTGGAAAACCCCATGAACAGAGGAGCCTGGTGGGCTGCAGTCCATGGGGTCGTGAAGAGTAGGACACGACTGAGCAACTTCACTTTCACTTTTCACGTTCATGCATTGGAGAAGAAAATGGCAGTCCACTCCAGTGTTCCTGCCTGGAGAATCCCAGGGATGGTGGAGCCTGGTGGGCTGCCGTCTCTGGGTTCGCAAAGAGTTGAACACGACTGAAGTGATTTAGCAGCAGCAAGAGCAGCTCTCTTGTTTTCAATTTTGGAGTAATCTCACCAAAGTCATTCTATCAATGTCTGTAATGAATGTTACATCAGCTGTGTTAATCAAAATTTGAGAAACAGAGACCTGATTGAAAATTAAGAGGCATTTATTTGAGGTTTTTCAGGACTGCAGCCTGATTGAAAATTAAGAGGCATTTATTTGAGGTTTTTCAGGACTGAAGCCATGGCAGACACAGATTCAAGAAGTCCTTGAATTGTGCTCCACTAGACTACAAATTTGGAGAAGGCAATGGCATACCACTCCAGTACTCTTGCCTGGAAAATCCCATGGACGGAGGAGCCTGGTGGGCTGCAGTCCATGGGGTCGCTAAGAATCCGACACGACTGAGCGACTTCACTTTCTCTTTTCACTTTCATACACTGGAGAAGGAAATGGCAACCCACTCCAGTGTTCTTGCCTGGAGAATCCCAGAGACGCGGGAGCCTGGTGGGCTGCCATCTATGAGGTCACACAAAGTCGGACACGACTGAAGCAGCAGCATGTTGACTACAAAGTGGAGGAAGTTTACGGAAGCAAAAACTGCAAGGCTGGTTAGTTACATGAGTTGTTTATAAAGAATTGTGATTGGAGTTGACAAGCAGTGAGGGTGCTTGTTAAGCGTGTATCAATTGTGATCCAAAATAGCTGAATAAATAGTCTGTTGTTGAGTCGTAAGTCCTGTCCAACTCTTGAGAGGCCATGGACTGAAGCCCCCAGACTCCTCCATCCATGGGATTTCCCAGGCAAGAATACTGAAGGGGGTTGCCATTTTCTTCTCCAGAGGATCTTCCCAACTTAGGAATCGAACCCACATCTCCTATGCTGTCAGCCGGATTCTCATCAGCTGAGCCATCAGGGACACCACCAGGGAAGTCGTGCTGCATAGTTACAAGACAGAAAAACCTTGAGACAAGATTGCAGCTAGGTGATACAGATCTACAAAGGTCTGCTGCCCTTGGATTCTGTATAGCTCACAGAAAATTCAGATTCTCAGTGGTGCAGAGACTTATCTAAGACCTGGTCTGCAGTGGTTCCCCAGCTCCATTTCGAATGCCTGAACTATCATTTCAATTTATCATCAGTTGGCATCTTTAAAATTATCTCATTAGTAATCATATAAATATAAAAATTCTATATTATAGGCATGCTTGTTTGCATTTGGCCTTTTCAATGTCAGAAACATTGAACTTTTGTATTAGACAGTTTACCTTCCATTATATTTAGGGACTATATAATGGATTTAGAATCTTTCTTTTAAAGTTTTGTTTTTCTTATTTGATTTATCTTCTAATATATGTTGCTTTTTACCTAAAACATTATTTTTATTTTACTTTAAGAAAGAGTGCATATTTATGCTAATCAAAGACCTATAATATTATCCATGAGAATATGATGCCAAATTAGAGATAAAATAAACTAACATATACATTATGTTGATATATTCTTAATTTACAATTTTCACATCTAAAGTAGTGCTCCTAACCATCATTAAGCTCATATGGTGTGATTAAATTATAACAGTTTTATTTGAATCAGGGAATCACTAATCCATAGATGATTTTAAATACTTTTCAGAAGAAGATAGAAATTATATATAAACTTCAAATATGTAATTTGGTACTAGATAGATGATTATCGCCTCTATGGATATGTCCATGGATGGGTGGATGGATGGAGGAAATGTAGTATATACATCCAGTGGAACAGACAGCTCTAAAAATGAAGGAAATCCTGCCACATGTGAAAAAAATGAATGAACCCTGGGGACATTAGACTTAAGTGAAATAAGCCAGTCACAGACAAATACAGCGATTCCAGGGATGTGATGGGCATCGTCAGCATCCGCATCCGGGATTACATCCGGCTTTTCTTGTGGGGGGCCTCTCGGCTGCAAGTGGTTGGAGGCAAAGAGCTTGTGGAAAGCAAGGGCTGGTAAGGGCGGGTGGTGCGGTTACTGGGACCTCGTGAGGTCATGGGTGGCCTGAACCAGCCAGTTGTGAAAGGCTGGCCAGCTGAGGGCCACGCCTATGGTAACCAGGGTTCCGGCTGACCTGCCAGAGGGGTGTGGGTGTGTGTGTGTGTGTGTGTGTGTGTGTGTGTGTATCTCTTTTATCCATTGGTTCACAGACACATAGGTTTTCTCCGTGTGTGTGTGTGTCTGTTTATATGTATCTCCTTTAACCACTGGTTCATAGATATATAGGTTTTCTCCATGTGTGTGTGTGTATCTCCTTTATCCAGTGTTTCATAGACACAGGTTTTTTCCCATGACCTGAAAATTGTGAACAAAGCTGCAATTAACGTGGAACTGGAGACATATCTTCAAAATTCTTATTTATTTTCCTTTGGGTATATGACCAGAAGAGTTATTACAGGATCATAAGCTTATATATATATTTTTATTTTGGAGGAAACAGCCATACAGTTTTCCATGGTGACTGTACCAATTTATATTCTCAACAGCTTCCCTTTTCTGCACATTCTCTCCAACTCTTGTCTTTTTAATGACAGCCATTCTAATGGGGTTTAAGGTGATACTGCATTGTGGTATGGTTTTGATTTTCATTGCCCTGGTCATTAGTGATAGTAAGCACCTTTCTTTGGGCCTGTTGGTTGTTTGTATTTCTTCTTCTCAAAGATGTCTATTTAGTCATTCTGTAGAATTTTTTAACCACATTGTTTCTTTTGTTGTTGTTGACTTGTATGCCTTATTTATATATTTTGGATATTAACCCCTTATCTGAGAGGGGATTCCCAAATGTATTCTCCCATTCCATAGGCTAACATTTATTTTGTTGATTGTTTCTTTCTCTCTGCTGAACCTTTTCAGTTTGATACAGTACAACTTATTAATCATTTGCTTTTACTGCTTCTGCTCTGGTGTTATATCCAAAAATCATTGCCAAGACCAGTCAGGGAGCTTTTCTCCTTTGCTTTCTTCCAGGAGTTTTATGGTTTAAGATTTATGTTTAGGTCTTTAATACATTGCAAATTAAATTTTTAATGGTGTAAAATAGAGGCCAAGCTTCATTCTTCAGCATGGGATTTTTCAGTTTCCCCAACAGTTTACTGAACTATACTTTCCCCACTGAATGTTCTTGGTTCTCTTGTCAAATATAAGTTGACTGTAAATGTGAGTTTATTCCAGGGCTCTCAATTCTGTTCCACTGGTCTTTGTGTCCCCTTTTCAGTTCAGTCGCTCAGTCGTGTCCAATTCTTTGTGACCCCATGAACTGCAGAACGCCAGGCTTCCCTGTCCATCACCAACTCCCGGAGTTCACTCAAATTCACATCCATCGAGTCAGTGATGCCATCCAGCCATCACATTCTCTGCTGTCCCCTTCTCCTCCTGCCCCTAATCCCTCCTACCATCAGAGTCTTTTCCAACGAGTCAACTCTTCGCATGAGGTGTTCAAAGTACTGGAGTTTCAGCTTTAGCATCATTCCTTCTAAAAAACACCCAGGGCTGATCTCCTTTAGAATGGACAGATTGGATCTCTTTGCAATCCAAAGGACTCTCATCAGTCTTCTCCAACACCACAGTTCAAAAGCATCAATTCTTCAGCACTCGGCTTTCTTCACAGTCCAACTCTCACATCCATACATGACCACAGGAAAAGCCATACCCTTGACTAGATGGACCTTTGTTGGCAAAGTAATGTCTCTGCTTTTAAATAAGTTATCTAGGTTGGTCGTAGCTTTCCTTTCAAGGAGTAAGTGTCTTTTAATTTCGTGGCTGCAGTCACCATCTGCAGTGATTCTGGAGCCCAAAAAAACAAAGTCTGACACTGTTTCCACTGCTTTCCCATCTATTTCCCATGAAGTGATGGGACTGGATGCCATGATCTTAGTTTTCTGAATGTTGAGCTTTAAGCCAACTTTTTCACTTTCCTCTTTCACTTTCATCAAGAGGCTCTTTAGTTCCTCTTCACTTTCTGCCATAAGGATGGTGTCATCTGCATATCTGAGGTTATTGATATTTCTCCCAGCAATTTTGATTCCAGCTTGTGCTTCTTCCAGCCCAGCATTCCTTATGATGTACTCTGCATACAAGTTAAATAAGCAGGTGACAATATACAGTCTTGACTTATTCCTTTTCCTATTTATCAGGACTAATTTCCTTTATGATGGACTGGTTGGATCTCCTTGCAGTCCAAGGGACTCTCAAGAGTCTTCTCCAACAGCACAGTTCAAAAGCATCTATTCATCACTCAGCTTTCTTTATGGTCCAACTCTCACATCCATACATGACTACTGGAAAAACCATAGCTTTGACTTGATGAACCTTTGTTGGCAAAGTAATGTCTCTGCCTTTTAGTATGCTATCTAAGTTGGTCATAGCTTTTCTTCCAAGGGGCAAGCGTCTTTTAATTTCATGGCTGCAGTCACCATCTTCAGTGACTTTGGAGCCCAAACACCCTTTTATGTCAGTATTGTATTACTTTGATTACCATAGCTTGGTAGTATAGCTTGAATAGTATAGTGTAGTACTCAGTAGTGTGTACTGAGTATACAGTACATATACTCAGTATACTCAATAGTATCAGAAGTGTGATACCTCTGACTTTGCTTTTGTTTGTTAGGATTGCTTTGGGTATTTGAAGTCTTTTGTGGCCCAGGTCAATTTTAAGATTTTTTTTTCATTGTTGAAATATTATTCCATTAGAATTCTATTAAGAGCTGTTTTGAAACAATAGATATTTTTAATATTGTGGGCATTTTAGAAAAATAAATTCTTCTGATCTGTGAACATGGGATCTGTGAACATTGTCTTTGTTTTTTTTCATCAAAGTCTTATCATTTTCAGTGTACAGATCTTTCATCTGGTTTGTTCAGCTTTTTCATATTTTATAGTTTTTAATTGTGTGGATGGGATTTTAAAAAATTTTCTTTTTCAGATATTTCATTATTACTATGTAGAAATATAACAGACATTTATATGCTGATTTTGTGCACTGCAACCTACTGAATTAATTGACTAGTCCTAATATTTTTTTGGTGAATATTTTAGGATTTTATCCATATAATATCATATCGTCTGCAAAAAAAGACAATTTAACTTCTTTTCCAGTTTGGCTATCTTTCATTTCCTTTTCTTGCCAAAATTTTCTCTAGGATTTCCAGTGCTGTTATGAGTGTTAGTGGTGAGAATGGGCACTCTCATCTTGTTCCTGATCTTCAAAGAAAAGCTTTCAACCTTTCACTGTTGAGTATGATGTTTGCTGTGGGCTTGTTATATATGGCTTTTCTTAGGCTGATGTGCATTCCTTCTGTACCAATTTGTGGAAAGTTTTTATCATGGAAGAAGTTGAAGTTTATCAAATTATTTTCTTCTATATCTGTTGAGATGATGGTATGACTGTCCTATTCTATTAAAGTGCTTCATCGCAATTATTGATTTGCATAACTTGAATCCTGCTTGCATCCTAGGAATGAATATCTCCTGATCCTGGCATATAGTCTTTTTAATGTGCTGTTGAATTCAGTTTGCTTATATTTTCTTGAGAATTTTGGCATCTATATTCATTAGGGATACTGGCCTATAGTTTTCTTTTCATGTAGTGTCCTTGCCTAGCTTTGGTATGAGTTTAATGCTGAGCTTATAAATGAGTTTAGGACTATTTCCTCCTGTGCAGTATTTTGGAAGAACTTGAGAAAGAGTATCATTAATTCTTGAATGTTTGGTGAAATTCACCATTAAAACAATTTGGACTTAAGCATTCCTTCCTTGGTAGAATGTAGATGACTAATTCAGTCTCCTTACTAATTATTGATTGCTCAGATTTCTTCTTTTTAAATGATTCTCTATTGGTAGTTTGTGTATTTCTAGGAATTTATTCATTAATTCTGTTAATAAATTTTAGACACATAAATGTTCACAACAGTTTTTTTATGATCCTTTGTATTTTTATGGTATCAATTGTATTGTCTCTTCTTTCATTTCTTATTATGTTTGTCTTCTCTTTTCTTAGACTAGATGAAGGTTTCTAAGTTTTGTCTCTCTTTTATAGAAACCTAGCTTTTATCTTCATTGATGTTTCTATTGTCTTTTTGGTCTTTGTTTCATTGATTTATACTCTTATCTTTGTTATTTCCTTCCTTGAGCTAACTTTGAAATTTGTTTATTTTTCTTTTTCTAGTTCCTTGAGAAATAGTGTTAGGTTGTTCACTTGAGAAGAAAAAAGATCTTTCTTTTGTCTTAATGTAGTCCTTTATCTCTCCAAACTTCTCTGTTAAAAGGGCTTTTGTAGCATTCCATAAATTTTCGTGTACTATGTTGTAATTTTCACATTTGTTTCAAGTTTTTTTTGTTTCTTTTTAATTTTTTCTTTGAGTTGTTTAAGAATGTGCTGGTTAGTTTTCACATTTCATTACTTTGTAAATAATTTACAAAATGATTGTAAATGATTTATAGTTTCATACCATTGTGTTAATGAAAACTACCTTGCAAAATTTCAATATTCTTAAATTTCTAAGGCTTGTTTAATAATCCATCAAGTGATTAACCCTGGAGAATGTTCCATATAAGCTTGAGAAGAATATGCTGGGTCCAGGTAGTCTATGTATCTAGGCTAAAATAAATAGTTCAAGACAAAATTATTGAAATTCTATCTAGATGATCTGTTAATTGTTGAAGTCTCCTACTGTGATTATCTTGTATGTTTCTCCCTGCAGATACGTTAATATTGCTTAATATATGTAGGAGCTCTGACTTTTAGTGAGTATATATTGATTTGATCCTGGGTCAGGAAATGGCAACCCACTCCAATATTCTTGGCTGGGAAATCTCTTAGACACAGGAGCCTGGTAGGCTACAATCCATGAGGTCATAATGACTCAGACACAATTGAGCAACTGAACACACACACACACACACACACACACACACACACACACACACACACACAGTCAAGGATATGCTAATACCATTGTAGTGTTTTCTCCAACTCCTCCAAATTTGAATTTTTCACTCTGGTGGTCTTCTGGACCTTCACTGGAAACAGACTTCCGTAAAGTCTCTGTAACCTATGGATGATTGTCTAAGACAAGATCTTCAAGGGGCTTCAGATCTGTGGCTGAGAGAGTCTGAAAATAGTTCCCAGGCCACTAGGGGGTTTTCACCTTATACATGAGAGGGCAAGGCCTCTCCCATTCCCTTGGTGTAGGATGCTGGATCCCACAGCTCCTACAAAGGCGCTTTTGTCCGTGGATGGGTACCAAAATGATGGAGGATGGGAATGAGGAGCATCTTATCTCATCATGAAACTAATATCAATCCCCTGAACTATTTTTCAAAGATATCTGAGACATATATTAGGTATTTTGGTGGTGGTTTAGTCACTAAATCATGTCTGACTCTTGTGACCCCAGAGGCTGTAGCCTGCCAGGCTCCTCTGTCCATGGGATTCTCCAGGCAAGAACACTGGAGTGAGTTGCCATTCCCTTCTCCAGGGAATCTTCCTGACCCAGGAATCAAACCCAGGTCTCCTGCATTGCAGGCAGATTTTTTACCAACTGAGCTACAAGGGAAGCCCATTAGGTATTTTAAAGAAAATCAGTAGACTTTTTGGAGCAATTTTGGATTTATAGCAAAACTATGTGGAAAGTTCAGACAGTTCACACTTATCACCTACTCTGAGCTCATCCTGTGTCCTCCACCATCAATATCCTGGACCAGCGTGGTACATTTGTTACAGTTGGACAGTTTTTAAAGTAAAATAAATTTCCATCTTAAGTCTTTTAAAATTTTCTGTGGATTATTAAACCGTGTAAGATAAAAAAAAAAGTACAAGAACAATTTCAAATGAGACAAATAAAAAACATATCCTTCCAGTTCTTAGAAGATGTTATCTAGACATCACTATANCATCAATATCCTGGACCAGCGTGGTACATTTGTTACAGTTGGACAGTTTTTAAAGTAAAATAAATTTCCATCTTAAGTCTTTTAAAATTTTCTGTGGATTATTAAACCGTGTAAGATAAAAAAAAAAGTACAAGAACAATTTCAAATGAGACAAATAAAAAACATATCCTTCCAGTTCTTAGAAGATGTTATCTAGACATCACTATACAATGGAGTGTTCAGTGATGATGAAAATATTCTCTATCAGCACTGTTCAGCATCACAGTTGCAATCCACATGTGACTATTAGCATTTAAAATGTCAGAATCACAAGGAACTGAATTTTAAATTCCTATTGATTGAAATTTAACTTTGTGTGTTATCACACATGTAACTAGTCACTACTGTATTTGACAGTATGGGATCAGGGGTGATTCCTGGAATCAATTACTATTTGGAGGCTGTGGGATATTTAATTTACTTTTAAATATGCTTTTTATAACATCAACATCAAAAAAGGAAATATGATGAATGGATAATAAGTATACTTGCAATATCTTTATGATGCGTCAGTTTGACTAATGTGAGCTACAGTACCCAGAATTCTCACTCTAGAATGATTCCAATGAGAGTAAGCTAAAAGAGATACTTTCTGTTAACATTGTAGAATATAAGAGATGGCACCCATGTGTAACATACAAACACCCTCTTCCAGTTNAAGACTCTGATGCTGGGAGGGATTGGGGGCAGGAGGAAAGGGGATGACAGAGGATGAGATGGCTGAATGGCATCACCGACTTGATGGACGTGAGTTTGAGTGAACTCTGGGAGTTGGTGATGGACAGGGAGGCCTGTTGTGCTGCGATTCATGGGGTCGCAAAGAGTCGTACACAACTGAGTGACTGAACTGAACTGAACTGAACAGAAAAAGAATTGCCAAATAATGGCATAATGACTCTCCCTACCGCGTGCTGGTTCATGTGGGGTTGTGTGGTACCTGGCTGTGTGCCATTCCACTTGACTGTCATTCACCAGACTTACTGGAAAGAAAGTAAAATATATCAGTAACTTGGAGCCATTAACATAATCCCCAACCCACTCCAGCAGTCTGGAGACAAAACCAAAGGAACGAAGGGCTCCGAATGTTCATAGCACTTTATTATGAAGAAGAGAAAATGAAATCTGATGCTGTGTCTTATAGTTGAGATATCTAATCCCTTGACATTTACACAGAGCATGGCTAAGAAATAAGACCGTTAGCATCACTGCTCCCAAGAGTAGAGACAGTTTCACAGTTTTGTTTGAGAGTTTTCTAAATGTAATTAAACCCCAGCCACTTTTAATAACTCATGAAGTTCAAGTCTTGCTAAGAGCTAAGTAAAGTAAACATATAAGGATCTGCTTTTATATTCATGTTAAGGTAAGCCCACCCTCTACCCACCTCCTACACTAAAAGGAGAATCATTAAACTCGAGCACAGGGTGGTTGCAGAATGATTACTAGATGTATCTTGATCACTGAGAAGAGCAGCCAGAGCTACCCAAGTCCTATCTTTCTGAAATTACTAAGTCTAATGATTTTTTAAAAAGAGATGAGTCATCTTTACAAAATGAAAAATAGGTAAGAACATTGATTTTAAGACCAAGAGACCCAGAAAATCAGTCCCACAATTACAATTAAAAAAATACTTGAAGATAGGTTTTTTCTTTTTATATATTTAAGACAAGGACTGGGGGTAGATATTAGTGATGGAGTGAACTGAGAGGCTAGAAGTTCTAAAATTTTCAAGGAGCAATTTCAGAACTCTTTTTTTCCCATATATCATTCTCTCTTTTAATTTACAGAACCTAGTTCAGCTGAGAAATAATGTAATAGACAGCAATGTTATGTAGACAACATTTCCTGGGAGAAAAGACTAAAGGAAAACAAATCTACTTCATCTATTAGCCAGTCAACTGTGGCAATATTGATGTGTGTTTCTTTATTTAAAAAAAAAAAAAAAAAACACACACTATGAAATGGAGAATCAGTTCAGTTCAGTTCAGTCACTAAGTCGTGTCCAACTCTTTGCAACCCCAAGAATAGCAGCACACCAGGCCTCCCTGTCCATCACCAACTCCCAGAGTTCACTCACACCCACGTCCATTGAGTCAGTGATGCCATCCAGCCATCTCATCCTCTGTTGTCTCTTTCTCCTCCCACCCCCAATCCCTCCCAGCATCAGAGTCTTTTCCAACAAGTCAACTCTTTGCATGAAGTGTCCAAAGTACTGGAGTTTCAGCTTTAGCATCATTCCTTCCAAAGTACACCCAACATTGATCTCTTTTAGAATGGACAGGTTGGATCTCCTTGCAGTCCAAGGGACTCTCAAGAGTCTTCTCCAACAACAGTTCAAAAGCATCAATTCTTCAGCATTCAGCTTTCTTCACAGTCCAAATCTCATATCCATACATGACAACTGGAAAAACCATAGCCTTGACTAGATGGACCTTTGTTGGCAAAGTAATGTCTCTGCTTTTGAATATGCTATCTAGGTTGGTCATAACTTTTCTTACAAGGAGTAAGCGTCTTTTAATTTCATGGCTGCAGTCACCATCTCCAGTGATTTTGGAGCCCCCCAAAATAAAGAATATGGAAAATATGGAAATGGAGAATAGTTAGTATCTTTTAAGCTGGTTAAAGTTTTTATAAAACGTTATGATTGAATAATTATAAATCTCAGGAACTATTGTCCTATTGTTTATAATATATAGACTCTAAAGATCAGTGCAATCCTTATCAAACTACCAATGACATTTCTCACAGAAGTAGAATAAAAAAATTCACAATTTCTATGAAACATAAAAGACACCAAATAGCTAAAGCAATTTTAAGAAAGAAGAACGGAGCTGGAGTAACAAACCTTCCTGACTCCAGCACATAATACAAACCTATAATAATCAAGACATTATGGTACTGGAATAAAAACAAAAATGTAGATTAATAAAATAAGCTACAAAGCCCAGAGATAAATCCATGTACCTATAGGCACCTTATCTTTGATAAAGGGGGCAAGAATATGCAATGAATTAAAGACAACCTCTTCAATAAATGGTACTGGGAAAACTGGACAGATACATGTAAGAATGAAATTAGAACACTTCTAACACCATACACAAAAGTAAGCTCAGAATGGATTAAAGACCTAAGTTTAAGGCCAGAAGTTATAAAACTGTTAGAGGAAAGCATAGGCATAACACTCTTTGACATAAATCACAGCAATATCCTCTTTGACTGACCTCCTAAAGTAATGGGGGAGAAGAGCAAAATTAAACAAGTGGGACCTAATTAAACTTAAAAACTTTTGCATAGCAAAGAAAACTATGGACAGGATAAAAAGACAACGCTCAGAACGGGAGGAAATACTGCAAATGATACAACTGAATAAGAATTAGTCTCCAAAATATACAAGCAGCTCATTCAACTCAATGTCAGAAAAAATAAACAACCTAATGAAAAATGAGCAGAAGGCCTAAACAGACATTTCTCCAAAGAAAACATACAATAGCCAACAAAAGATGCTCAAAATTTCTCATTATTAGAGAAATGCAAATCAAAACTACAATGAGGTACCATCTCACACCAATCAGAATGGCCATTATCAAAACATTTATGAACAATAAATGCTAGAGAAGGTGTGGAGAAAAATGACCCCTCTTGCATTGTTGGTGGGAATGTAAATTGATACAGCCTCTATAGAGAACAATATGGAGATTTCTTTTCAAAAACTAAGAATAAGTCTATGACCCAGCCATCCCACTACTGGGCATGTACCCAAGAAAATCACAAATGAAAAAGACACAGGTACCCCAATGTTCACTGCAGCACTATTTACAATAGCTAGGACTTGGAAGCAATGCAGATGTCCATTGACAGACAAACGGATAAAGTGTGATACATATATACAATAGAATATTACTCAGCCATAAACAGGAACATGTTTGAGTCAGTTCCAGTATGGTGGATGAACCTAGATCTTGCTATACATAGAGAAGTAAATCTCTGTTATACAGAGAAAAACAAACATATTCGTGCATATATATGGCGTCTAGAAGAATGGTTCTGGTGAACCTATATGCAGAGGAGGAATAGAGAAGCAGACATCCAGAACAGGTTTATGGATACAGTACGGGAAGGAGAGGGCGGGGCAGATTGAGAGAGTAGCACTGAAGCGCATACATTAGCACATGTAAAAGACAGATGGTGGGAGGCTGCTCCCTGAACACGGGGAGCTCTAGCTGGCGCCCTGTGACAACCTCGAGGGTAGGGCGGGGAGGTGGGTAGGGGGAGGTTCAAGAGCGGAGGGACACGTGTACGCTGATTCACGTTGCTGTTCGGCAGAAGTCTGCACAGTGTTGTAAAACAATTATCTGCCAATTAAAAATAAATTAAATAGTATTAAATTATATTTAAAAATAATGTAGAAGTATTTATACATATAAATATTTCAGTATCTATACACAAGGGAACATAGAGAAATTAAACTTTCTCAGTGTCACAGATATAGTATATTCATTGAGGAATAATTAATTTTAAAAATATCCAATTCATTTAAACTAAAAATTAAAATTTGCCAATTATTCTCACCCTGTATCCCCCTTCTGACAATAAGCAATCTGTTCTCTGTATCTTTGATCATGTTATTATTTGTTTTGTTTCTTTGTTTTTTACCTGCCATATTTAGGAGAGATCATATGGTATGTAGAATTTGTCGTTTTCTGTTTGACTTTTTTCACTAAACTAAGCATAATACTCTCGAGGTTAACCCATGTTGTCACAAATGGCTAAATATCCCTGGGTCAGGAAGATCCCCTGGCAGAGGGCATGGCAACCCACCCCGGTATTCTTGCCTGGAGAATCCTATGGACGGAGGAGCCTGAAAGTCTATAGTCCATGGGGTTGCAAAGAGTATGGCAGGATAGAAGTGACTGAATGTATGTAAATGTATACACACATGCCTCATAAATCCTTTATCTTTTCACTCATTGATGAATACT
The DNA here is from genome assembly GCA_006410615.1 of Neotragus moschatus. Classification (NCBI taxonomy): domain Eukaryota; kingdom Metazoa; phylum Chordata; class Mammalia; order Artiodactyla; family Bovidae; genus Neotragus; species Neotragus moschatus. The sequence continues at coordinate 251,318 of SJYA01001051.1, read as the reverse complement.
TAGATTATTTCAATGCTCCAGTAATTTTAAGGGACAGAAGAGGTGGTGTACCAAGATGAATAGGCACTTGTGAAGAATCTTACTTTTTAGCAGGAAAAAAGCAATGTAAGTAAGTTTTTAGAAATCCAGTAGAGAAATAACCACCTTCTGCACAATGTTACAAACCTGCATCCATAGTTCTTCGGGCACTCTATTAGATCTAATTCCTTGAATCTGTTTGTCACGTCTCTACTATATAATAGTAAGGAATTTTATTTAGATCATACATGAATGGCCTAGTGGTTTTCCCTACTTTATTCTATTTAAGTCTGAATTTTGCAATAAGGAGTTCATGATCTCAGAGAAGGCAATGGCAACCCACTCCAGTACTCTTGCCTGGAAAATCCCATGGATGGAGGAGCCTGGTAAGCTGCAGTCCATGCGGTCGCATAGAGTCGGACACGACTACAGTGACTTAGCACCAGCAGCAGTTTATGATCTGAGCTACAGTCAGCTCCCGGTCTCGTTTTCGCTTACTGTATGGAGTTTCTCCATATTTGGCTGCAAAGAATATAATCGATCTAATTTTGGTACTGACTATCTGGTGATGTCTATGTGTAGAGTCATCTCTTTTGTTGTTGGAAGAGGGTGTTTTTCTATGACCAGTGTGTTCTCTTGGCAAAATTTTATTAGCCATCACCCTGCTTCATTGTGTACTCAAAAAGCCAAACTCGCCTACTACTCTAGGTATCTCTTGATTTCCTACATTTGCATTCCAATCTCTTATGATAAAAAGAACATCCATTTTTTTGTTTATTTGATTTTTGTGGGGTTTTTTTTTTGGTGTTCTAGAAAGTCTTGTAGGTCTTCATAGAACCTACTTCAACTTCATAGAACCTGACACATAGAAATTCAACTTCAACTTCTTTGGCATTAGTGATTGGAGCCTAGACATGAATTGCTGTGATATTGAATGGCATACATTGTAAATGAACCTAGATCATTCTGTTGTTTTAAAGATTACACCCAAGTTCTGCATTTAGCACTGTTCTGTTGACTATGAGGGCTACTCCATTTCTTTTAAGAGATTCTTGCCCAAAGTAGCCCACCCTGGTCCATTTTAATTCATTGATTCCTAAACTGTTGATGTTCACTCTTGCCATCTTCTGTTTGATCACTTCCAATTTACCTTGATTCACGGACCTAACATTCCAGATTCCTATTCAATATTGTTCTTCACAGCATTGGACTTTACTTTCACCACCAGACACATACAAAACTGGACGTTGTTTCTGCTTTGGCTCAACCTCTTCTTCTTTCTGCAGTATTTCTCCACTCTTCCCCAGTAACATACTGGACACCTACGGACCTGGAGAGTTCATCTCTCAAGGTCGTATCTTTTTGACTTTTCATAATGTTCATGAAGTTCTCACAGCAAGAACACTGAAGTGGTTTGCCATTCCCTTCTCCAGTGGACCATGTTTTGTCAAAACTCTTCTCCATGATCTGTCAGGCTTGGTGGCCCTACAAGGTATGGCTTTAATTTCAGTGAGTTAGACAAAACTGTGGTCATGTGATCAGTTTTGTTAGTTTCCTGTGATCATGTTTTTCATTATTTCTGCCCACTGATGGGTGAGGATAAGAGGCTTGTGGATGTGTCCTGATGAGAGGGACTGGCTTTGAGGAAAAGGAATAATATACCCATCTGAATGCAGAGTTCCAAAGAATAGCAAGGAGAGATAAGAAAGCCTTCATAAGTGATCTGTGCCAAGAAATAGAGGAAAACAATAGAATGGGAAAGACTAGGAATTTTTTTCAAGAAAATTAGAGGTGCCAAGGGAATGTTTCATGCAAAGACAAGCACAATAAGGAACAGAAACAGTGTGTACCTAACAGAAGCATAAGATCTTAAGAAGAGGTGGCAAGAATACATAGAAGGACTTTACAGAAAAGATCTTAATGACCCAAATAACCACGATGTTGTGATCGCACATCTAGAGCCACACATCCTGCAATGTGAAGTCAAGAGGGCCTTAGCAAGCATTACTATGAACAAAGATAGTGGAGGTGGTGGAATTCCAGCTGAGCTATTTCAAATCCTAAAAGATGATGCTGTGAAAGTGCTGCACTCAGTATGCCGGCAAATATGGAAAACTCACCAGTGGCCAGAGAACTGGATAAGGTCACATTTCACTCCATTCTCAAACTAAGGCAACGCTAAAGAATGTTCAAACTACCACACAGTTGTACTTATTTCACAAGCTAGCAAAGTAATGTTCAAAATTCTCCAAGTTAGGTTTCAATAGTGCATGAACTGAGAACTGCCAGAAGTTCAAGATGGATTTAGAGAAGGCAGAAAAAGACCAGAGACCAAATTTCCAACTTCCATTTGATCATAGAAAGAGGAAGAGAGTTCCAGAAAAACGTCTACTTCTGCTTCATTGACTACTCTAAAGTCATTGACTGTGTAGATCACAATAAACCATGGAAAATTCTTCAAGAGATGGGAATACCAGACCNAATTTTATTTAGATCATACATGAATGGCCTAGTGGTTTTCCCTACTTTATTCTATTTAAGTCTGAATTTTGCAATAAGGAGTTCATGATCTCAGAGAAGGCAATGGCAACCCACTCCAGTACTCTTGCCTGGAAAATCCCATGGATGGAGGAGCCTGGTAAGCTGCAGTCCATGCGGTCGCATAGAGTCGGACACGACTACAGTGACTTAGCACCAGCAGCAGTTTATGATCTGAGCTACAGTCAGCTCCCGGTCTCGTTTTCGCTTACTGTATGGAGTTTCTCCATATTTGGCTGCAAAGAATATAATCGATCTAATTTTGGTACTGACTATCTGGTGATGTCTATGTGTAGAGTCATCTCTTTTGTTGTTGGAAGAGGGTGTTTTTCTATGACCAGTGTGTTCTCTTGGCAAAATTTTATTAGCCATCACCCTGCTTCATTGTGTACTCAAAAAGCCAAACTCGCCTACTACTCTAGGTATCTCTTGATTTCCTACATTTGCATTCCAATCTCTTATGATAAAAAGAACATCCATTTTTTTGTTTATTTGATTTTTGTGGGGTTTTTTTTTTGGTGTTCTAGAAAGTCTTGTAGGTCTTCATAGAACCTACTTCAACTTCATAGAACCTGACACATAGAAATTCAACTTCAACTTCTTTGGCATTAGTGATTGGAGCCTAGACATGAATTGCTGTGATATTGAATGGCATACATTGTAAATGAACCTAGATCATTCTGTTGTTTTAAAGATTACACCCAAGTTCTGCATTTAGCACTGTTCTGTTGACTATGAGGGCTACTCCATTTCTTTTAAGAGATTCTTGCCCAAAGTAGCCCACCCTGGTCCATTTTAATTCATTGATTCCTAAACTGTTGATGTTCACTCTTGCCATCTTCTGTTTGATCACTTCCAATTTACCTTGATTCACGGACCTAACATTCCAGATTCCTATTCAATATTGTTCTTCACAGCATTGGACTTTACTTTCACCACCAGACACATACAAAACTGGACGTTGTTTCTGCTTTGGCTCAACCTCTTCTTCTTTCTGCAGTATTTCTCCACTCTTCCCCAGTAACATACTGGACACCTACGGACCTGGAGAGTTCATCTCTCAAGGTCGTATCTTTTTGACTTTTCATAATGTTCATGAAGTTCTCACAGCAAGAACACTGAAGTGGTTTGCCATTCCCTTCTCCAGTGGACCATGTTTTGTCAAAACTCTTCTCCATGATCTGTCAGGCTTGGTGGCCCTACAAGGTATGGCTTTAATTTCAGTGAGTTAGACAAAACTGTGGTCATGTGATCAGTTTTGTTAGTTTCCTGTGATCATGTTTTTCATTATTTCTGCCCACTGATGGATGAGGATAAGAGGCTTGTGGATGTGTCCTGATGAGAGAGACTGGCTTTGAGGAAAAGGAACAATATACCCATCTGAATGCAGAGTTCCAAAGAATAGCAAGGAGAGATAAGAAAGCCTTCATAAGTGATCTGTGCCAAGAAATAGAGGAAAACAATAGAATGGGAAAGACTAGGAATTTTTTTCAAGAAAATTAGAGGTGCCAAGGGAATGTTTCATGCAAAGACAAGCACAATAAGGAACAGAAACAGTGTGTACCTAACAGAAGCATAAGATCTTAAGAAGAGGTGGCAAGAATACATAGAAGGACTTTACAGAAAAGATCTTAATGACCCAAATAACCACGATGTTGTGATCGCACATCTAGAGCCACACATCCTGCAATGTGAAGTCAAGAGGGCCTTAGCAAGCATTACTATGAACAAAGATAGTGGAGGTGGTGGAATTCCAGCTGAGCTATTTCAAATCCTAAAAGATGATGCTGTGAAAGTGCTGCACTCAGTATGCCAGCAAATATGGAAAACTCACCAGTGGCCAGAGAACTGGATAAGGTCACATTTCACTCCATTCTCAAACTAGGGCAATGCTAAAGAACATTCAAACTACCACACAGTTGTACTTATTTCACAAGCTAGCAAAGTAATGTTCAAAATTCTCCAAGTTAGGTTTCAATAGTGCATGAACTGAGAACTGCCAGAAGTTCAAGATGGATTTAGAGAAGGCAGAAAAAGACCAGAGACCAAATTTCCAACTTCCATTTGATCATAGAAAGAGGAAGAGAGTTCCAGAAAAACGTTTACTTCTGCTTCATTGACTATTCTAAAGTCATTGACTGTGTAGATCACAATAAACCATGGAAAATTCTTCAAGAGATGGGAATACCAGACCACTTTACCCACCTCTTGTGGGTCATCATGCAGGTCAAGATGAAACATTTAAACTGGACATGGAAAAATGGACTAGTTCAAAATTGGGGAAGGAGTAAGTCAAGGCTGTATATTGTCACCCTGCTTATTTAAATTATATGCAAATACATCATGAGAAATGTCAAGATTCCCAAGATAAATATCAATAACCTCAGATATGCACATATCACCACCCTTATGGTAGAAAGTGAAGAGGAACAAGAGAACCTCTTGTTGAAGGTGAAAGAGGAGAGTGAAAAAGCTGGCTTAAAACTCAACATTCAAAAAACTAAGATCATGGCATCCAATCCCTTCACTTCATGGCAAATAGATGGGAAAAAAATGGAAACAGTGGTAGACTTTATTTACTTGGGCTCCAAAATCACTGCAGATGGTGACTGCAGCCGTGAAAAAAAAAAAAACAAAAACATTTTTCCTTGAAAGAAAACCTTTGACAAACCTAGACAGCATAATAAAAAGGAGAGACACTGCTTCGTCAACAAAAGTTCATATAGTCAAAGCTATGGTTTTCCCATTAATCATGTATGGATGTGAGAGTTGGATGGTAAACAAGGCTGAGAGCCAAAGAATTGATGCTTTGGAACTATGGTGTTGGAGAAGACTCTTGAGAGTCTCTTGGATGGCAAGGAGATCCAACCAGTTAATTCTAAAAGAAATTAGTCCTTAATATTCATTGGAAGGACTGATACTGAAGTTGAAGCTCCAATACTTTGACCATCTGATGTGAAGACCTGACCCATTAGAAAAAGTCCTGCTGCTGGGAACCATTGAAAGCAGGAGGAGAAGGGACAGAGAATGAGATGGTTGGGTGGCATCATCAACTTAATAGACATGAATTTGAACAAGCTCTGGGTGATGGTGAAGGACAGTGAAGCTTGGTGTGCTGCAGTCCTTGGGGTGGCAGAGTCGGACACAACTGAGCAACTGAAGAACATCAAAGAGAAATAACAACTGGTGAAAAGATTCATATTAATAATCAAAACATGTCAATTGAACATTTAAAATGACATTTAAGATAGCTTCAAAATATGAGACTCTTAAGAACATGATTTAATAAAATTTTTCTTAAAACTTATACACTTAAAGCTATGAAAGCATTCTTTTAAAGAAGTTTTAATAGAAGAAACTTTTTAAATAGAAAAGAAATAAAATAGAAGAAGTTTTAATAGAAACTTTTAATAGACATTTCAAAAACTATAAATGAGGATATATACTGTGTTCACAAGTCAGAAAGCTTAGTATTGCTAAGGTATAAATTTCATCCAACTTGAGTTATGGGTTTAGTAAAATCTTGATCAAAAATCCAAGAGTATATTCTCGTAGAAAAATAATAGCTGATGCAAAAATTTATTTGGAAAGTATAAAGGGTCTAGAATAGCCAAAACAGGCTTAGAATAGCCAAAAAAATTTTAGAAAATTACAAAATTAATGACTCAGGATATGTAATTTTAAGTCTTATTATTAAAGTACACTAATAAAGTGAGGATAAACTTACAGATCAATCGACACAATAGAGAATTCAGAAATCAGCCTAAATATACATGTATAGCCTATCACATATATGATTTGTTTTTGGCAACAGTGCTAGGGTAATTCAACGGAAAATGACAATATTTTAATATTAACATATGGAATTTCTACATCTGTATGGGAAAAAATGGGCCCATCCATAAATAAAATGCACAAAATTGACCATGAAGTCAATTGTATAACACTTTGGGAGTTTTTTTCAAGGTTATACATACACTTCTTTGTACAACTCAGCAATTTCTCTTATAGAGATGAAAACTCTTGTCATATGAAAATGACTCAGATATTTATAACAGGACTTTCCTGATGCTCCAGTGGTTAAGACTCCTTGTTCTCAGCACAGGGGACGTGTGTTTGATCCTTGATCAGGGAACTAAGATTTCATGTGTTGCAATTAAAAACTGTTGTTCTGCACCTAAGAGCCAGTGACACAAAATAAATAAATATTTTAAAAAAATGTTTATTCCAGCTCAAGTCATAATAGCACAAAGCAGGAAACACCTCGAAGTCCTTCTCCAGGTGAACGTATATAAAAAAAAAATTGGTGGTGCATTTGTACAGTGGATAAGAAACAACAAAAGGAAATGGGCTCCAAATTCATTCAATGAAATGAATGAAACTTCAAAAAAAAATCATATCTGAGAGGAAACCAACACAAAAGACTGCATATGGTTTGATTTCACTTATTTGGGCTTCCCTGGTGATTCAGCTGGTAGAGAATGCTCCTGCAATGAGGGAGACCTGGATTCAGTCCCTGAGTTGGGAAGATCCCCTGTAGAAGCAAAAGGCTACCCACTCAAGTATTCTGGCCTAGAGAATCCTCCATGGGGTCTCAAAGAGTTGGACATGACTGAGCGACTTTCATACATATCACATTTGAAGGCAGACCAATGACTACCATGGGCTCAAGGTAAAGGTAGTTTATTAATAACAAAGGTACTCAAAGTGGGTTTTAAGAGTGATGGAACTATTCTATATATTGACTGAAGTGTTGTTTATCTGCCTGTATATATTTGCCAAAACTTACTGAAAAGAAAGCTTATAGCTGAATATACATTACACATCAATGAAGCATGCTTAAGAAAGTATAACACATTCTATAAAGAAAGGGGAATTGAAGAGAAAGACACCTCTGAGAAAATGATATATTTAAAGTGTATATAGAAAGCCAATAGCATAATATGAATGTTAAACTTATTGCTACCTCCAGAGCAAGACTCGGGTTAAAATTCCTCCATCTCCATTTAAACCTTCCAGAAGGAACGCTTACAACAAAGTTTGGGAGAAATCGCGTCCCCAGAAGAAAGAATGGAGAGGGAGAAAAAACCAAATCATCCTGCAAAAAGAGAAGGAGGGACAGTTTTTCTCTGTGTGCAAAGGGAAAAGGGATAGGAAACAAGGTCATAGAAAGAGCCAAAGACTAGTCAGTCATGGCTCTATAAGTCAGGGTAAAAGCTTTGGTTTTATGCTAAAATAAGGCGAAGGTGGGAAGAGGTATTCAAGAGTGGAATGGGCTGTATAATTTGTATTTTAAAAATTACTCTGCTTTGTATGAGGGCAAGTGTGCAAACAAGAAACCAATTGGAAATTAGTACCGCACAGATGCATGGGGCCAGATTGGTAGCAGTAGGGAATTGTTNAAATAACAGCTGGAACAGAAGAACTGAAACCATTTTTCCATGTCTTCTGGGAACAAGGTCAGCTGTAACCTCACTGATAACCTAAACCAGGTTTGATATAAATCCTTAGTGATTAAAAAAATGATACATATAAAATCAAATTTGGCTATACATCAGTGTAATCCATTTTTCCACCTCTCATTCGTGTATCCCAAGAATTTGTTTATTTTTTATTATATAGTTTATTAGAAAAAATAGAAGAGGTCAATCAGGAGCAGTAACAGTAAAGTAAGCACTTTACAAACACCTACTAACTTATTAATTAAGATAATTTAAATAATCAGTAGCAAAAACAGTTTCATATTTGGAATAACACACAACAGTGCTTTTGTGATATCAATTTTTTAGCTTCTAGCTCTTTCTCTAGTTTTTATAGAAAAGGGCTTTGAAATCTAGTGAACGCTGGATTTCATTGAGTAGTTCAAATAATGACTAGGATTAGAAATTTTGTGACATAAGTCATTGTATAATACCTTGTGTTATATTTGTGCCAGAGACATATACAGAGAGAAACTCCTAAAGCCAACTTTATTGTGTTTCTTTTTCTTTAACAATGCACCTTTTCAGAGTCCATATANAAATCCTTAGTGATTAAAAAAATGATACATATAAAATCAAATTTGGCTATACATCAGTGTAATCCATTTTCCACCTCTCATTCGTGTATCCCAAGAATTTGTTTATTTTTTATTATATACTTTATTAGAAAAAATAGAAGAGGTCAATCAGGAGCAGTAACAGTAAAGTAAGCACTTCACAAACACCTACTAACTTATTAACTAAGATAATTTAAATAATCAGTAGCAAAAACAGTTTCATATTTGGAATAACACGCAACAGTGCTTTTGTGATATCAATTTTTTAGCTTCTAGCTCTTTCTCTAGTTTTTAAAGAAAAGGGCTTTGAAATCTAGTGAACGCTGGATTTCATTGAGTAGTTCAAATAATGACTAGGATCAGAAATTTTGTGACATAAGTCATTGTATAATACCTTGTGTTATATTTGTGCCAGAGACATATACAGAAAGAAACTCCTAAAGCCAACTTTATTGTGTTTCTTTTTCTTTAACAATGCACCTTTTCAGAGTCCATATANATGACTAGGATCAGAAATTTTGTGACATAAGTCATTGTATAATACCTTGTGTTATATTTGTGCCAGAGACATATACAGAGAGAAACTCCTAAAGCCAACTTTATTGTGTTTCTTTTTCTTTAACAATGCACCTTTTCAGAGTCCATATATGTATACAGATGACAGCCGAAGTCTTTCATTTAAATTGCCACTGAGTTCTAACCACCCTGTTTAGGACAAATTTCTCAGGGACATTAGTAATAGTAGACATAGGCTGGCTGCTTAGTTGCTGCGCAATCAGGCAGTCTAACACTGTGTTAGATGACTAGTCAGTTTGCTGGTGGCTTCTCCGTTGTGTGAATCTCTGGGGTGTGTTCTCAGTCACTCAGCCATGTCCCGCTCTTTGCCACCCTACTATCTCTGTGTGTCCTGGCAAATCCCTAACCACCCACCCTCTCACGATGTGTGTTGCAGCTATGAAACCACTCATTCGCTATTTATTTTACAATCTTCCTGGCCCCCCGATTTCTGCAAAGTGCCATTTCCTCTTCTATTTCTTTTTATTTTGTTAACTTTAACAGACTCCTACATTCACGAAGTCCTGATGTATATGTCATTATCAGAAGGTCAAAGCTTGATTTAAGCATCTTTTCCTAAGGGCATTAATCACTTCAGTTCAGTCGCTCAGTCATGTCTGACTCTTTGTGACCCCATGGACTGGGGCACGCCAGGCCTCCCTGCCCATCACCAACTCCCGGAGTTTACTTAAACTCATGTCCATTGAGTCGGTGATGCCATCCAANAGGTCAAAGCTTGATTTAAGCATCTTTTCCTAAGGGCATTAATCACTTCAGTTCAGTCGCTCAGTCATGTCTGACTCTTTGTGACCCCATGGACTGGGGCACGCCAGGCCTCCCTGCCCATCACCAACTCCCGGAGTTTACTTAAACTCATGTCCATTGAGTCGGTGATGCCATCCAAACATCTCATCCTCTGTCACCCCCTTCTTCTCCTGCCCTCAATCTTTCCTAGCATCAGGGTCTTACCCAATGAGTCAGTTCTTCACATCAGCTGGCCAAAGTAAAAGTGTCAATAGCATGCTGTAGTAACTCTTTTAAAATCCCTGTACACTCACTTGTCTCTCTTATCTACTGTAAGTTCTTTATGAAACAGACACGTTTTGTCCAATGTTGTAGTCCCAGCATCTGGCAGTATAAGACCTGACATTATAGCCAATATTATATAAATGGCTTGGTTAGCAGATGAAGCAGATTTGTATGTGGCATACAGAGTAGTGGTAAGAAGAGGAAATGCTATTTATATTTGTGTGTGCCATGAATAAGTAATTTAACATTCTTATTCTAATAAATTCCCTCAATATTTTACTAGCAACCTACAGTGAGATTAACTGCGTGTATTCACAGCTAGACTATGGAGACATAGGAAAAAGGGTCAACAAGTGTTGAATGCATATTTATGACTAGATGTTCTATATGAACAAATAGATGCAAGAAACTGATTTGGGCTGGCGGGGTAGAGTGGGAGGTGAGGTGGATTTCAAGCCACAGATAAGAACTGAAGTGAAGCAACTGTTTTACAGAAGACCAGATAGTAAAAGCAGTTATACACGACATGTAAGTGAATGAGTGTTGGTGTATTCCAATAAAAAAAAAAAAATCAAGCAACGGACTGAATTTAGCCCTCATGTTCTAATTTGACGATACTTGAACGAGAGGAAGCTGAGCAAATAGGGTTATTTTCTTGGAAAAAGAGAACTGGCTTTTTATATGATTCTTCAAAGATTGGGTAAATCAAAAGTTGATAGCCATTAACGGTCAATGACTACAGGTAGCGACATGTAGCTTCCAAAGAGAACTGGTCACTTCCTTCCACCTGCCCATCAAACATCACATAAGTCTTCCATAAATCATCAAGAACATTTTCCCCACCCAAATACATTTTCTCGAATGACTGAAACACAAAGACAAATGCAGGACTGAGAGAGAACATGGGCATGAAATGTGTAGCCCTACCCACTCCAGTGTTCTTGCCTGGAGAATCCCAGGGATGGGGGGAGCCTGGTGGGCTTCCGTCTATGGGGTCACACAGAGTTGGACACGACTGAAGGGACTTAGCAGCAGCAGCAGCATTGCATGACTTTGGCTATGACTGTGATACTGGATGTTAAATAAATCTATTGCAATGATGAGCGATATTCAGTTCAGTTCAGTTCAGTGGCTCACTTGTGTCTGAATCATTCCGGCCTCATGAATCGCAGCACGCCAGGCCTCCCTGTTCATCATCAGCTCCCGGAGTTTACCCAAACTCATGTCCTTTGAGTCGGTGATGCAATCCAGCCTTCTCATCCTCTATCATCCCCTTCTCCGCCTGTCCCCAATCCCTCCCAGCATCAGTGTCTTTTCCAATGAGTCAACACTTCCCAAGAGGTGGCCAAAGTATTGGAGTTTCAGCTTCAGCATCAGTCCTTCCAAAGAACACCCAGGACTGATCTCCTTTAGGATAGACTGGTTGGATCTCCTTGCAGTCCAAGGTACTCTCAAGAGTCTTCTCCAACACCACAGTTCAAAAGCATTAATTCTTTGGTGCTCAGCCTTCTTCACAGTCCAACTCTAACATCCATACATGACCAGTGGAAAAACCATAGCATTGACTAGAAGGACATTTTTTGGCAAAGTAGTGTCTCTGCTTTTTAATACACTATTTAGTTTGGTCATAATTTGCTTCCAAGGAGTAAGCATATTTTAATTTCATGGCTGCAATCACCATCTGCAGTGATTTTGGAGCTGCAAAAAATAAAGTCTGACACTGTTTCCACTGTTTCTCCATCTATTTCCCATGAAGTGATGAGACCAGATGCCATGCTCTTCGTTTTCTGAATATTGATCTTTAAGCCAACTTTTCAACTCTCCACTTTCACTTTCATCAAGAGGCTTTTTAGTTCCTCTTAACTTTCTGCCATAAGAGTGGTGCCATCTGCATATCTGAGGTTATTGATATTTCTCCCAGCAATCTTGATTCCAGTTTGTGCTTCTTCCAGTCCAGCATTTCTCATGATGTACTCTGCATAGAAGTTAAATAAGCAGGGTGACAATATACAGCCTTGATGTACTCCTTTTCCTATTTGTTTCCAGTCTATTATTCCATGTCCAGTTCTAACTATTGCTTCCTGACCTGCACATAAGTTTCTCAAGAGGCAGGTCAGGTGGTTTGGTATTCCCATCTCTTTCAGAATTTTCCACAGTTTATTGTGATCCACGCAGTCAAAGACTTTGGCATAGTCATGTAGGAATATAAATTATAAAGAGTTTAACCAGGTTAATATTTGNTTCCTATTTGTTTCCAGTCTATTATTCCATGTCCAGTTCTAACTATTGCTTCCTGACCTGCACATAAGTTTCTCAAGAGGCAGGTCAGGTGGTTTGGTATTCCCATCTCTTTCAGAATTTTCCACAGTTTATTGTGATCCACGCAGTCAAAGACTTTGGCATAGTCATGTAGGAATATAAATTATAAAGAGTTTACCCAGGTTAATATTTGCCATTACTTGATAACTATCATAAAGTTGTTTTTTTGTGAGCTCATAAAATATACAGCCATCTTTATTTTAAAAGATAAATTTTGAAAAAGGATGAAATCTTTCAGAATGAAATAAATTATGAAATTCACCTTTAAAACCTAATTGAGTGTAGTGAGTAAAGAAACTTTGATTTCCATTATCAGTTTATGACTTTTTCATATCTGATGGTTTAAGATTTTTCTGTTAAATAAAGATAAAACTGTAATGAGACATATAAACATAAAGTGAATGCACAAAGAAGCTCTAGGAACACTGCAGTGCTTAGCAATTAAATTATGAAAGATATAAAAACCTAAGATCCTAATAGATATATAATGTTTAAATAATTACACAGTTACAAAGATATAATCTCAGTATTATAATTCTTTTTGGGTCCAGTTCTCATAGCTTCATGTGTCTCAACAGATAAATTTTTCTATAAAATGTTCTTAAAAAACTTCCAATGTTGCATAAGGATAAGTTAAATGTCCATTCATTTTTCTTCTTTTATAGTCTACTGCACTGGACTATCACTTCACCTCAGTTCAGTCATTCAGTAATGTCCGACTCTTTGCGACCCCATGAATTGGAGCTCGCCCAG
>SJYA01001051.1:183706-233731 GCA_006410615.1 Neotragus moschatus | reverse complement strand
CCCAGACTCACGCCCATAGAGTCAGTGATGCCATCCAGCCATCTCATCCTTGGTCGTCCCCTTCTCCTCCTGCCCCCAATCCCTCCCAGCATCAGAATCTTTTCCAATGAGTCAGCTTTTTGCAAGAGGTGGCCAATGTACTGGAGTTTCAGCTTTAGCATCATTCCTTCCAAAGAACACCCAGGACTGATCTCCTTTGAAATGGACTGACTGGATCTCCTTGCAGTCCAAGGGACTCTAAAGAGTCTTCTCCAACACTACAGTTCAAAAATATCAATTGTTCGGCACTCAGCCTTCTTCACAGTCCAACTCTCACATTCATACATGACTATTGGAAAACCATAGCCTTGACTAGACAGACCTTTGTTGGCAAAGTAATGTCTCTGCTTTTTAATATGCTATCTAGGTTGGTCATAATTTTCCTTCCAAGGAGTAAGCATCTTTTAATTTCATGGCTGCAATCACCATCTGCAGTGATTTTGAAGCCCCCCAAAATAAAGTCTGACACTGTTCCACTGTTTCCCCATTCATTTCCCATAAGGTGATGGGATCAGATGCCATGATTTTCGTTTTCTGAATGTTGAGCTTTAAGCCAACTTTCCTACTCTCCTCTTTCTCTTTCATCAAGAGGCTCTTTAGTTCCTCTTCACTTTCTGCCATAAGGGTGGTGTCATCTGCATATCTGAGGTTATTGATATTTCTCCTGGCAAACTTGATTCCAGCTTTTGCTTCTTCCAGACCACTGGACTATATATAACCCTAAATAAAATTTCAATGTCTACAGAAAGAATCCCGGACTTTAACAAAAGCCAAGTATATTTTACATTTTAATTGTTACATCTCTTCTTTCTAAGGGTTTCCCTGTGGCTCAGTGGTAAAGAAGCCACTTGCTAATTCAGGAAACTCAGGTTCTATTCTTGGGTTGGGAAGATCCCCAGGAGAAGGAAATGGCAACCCATTCCATTATTCTTGCCTTGGAAATCCATGGACAGAGGAGCCTGGTTGGCTACAGTCCATGGGGTTGCAAAAGAGCCAGTGATGACTTAGCAATTGAGCATCTGTGCTTCTTTTTAACTTGTGCCAGAGCAATTATGGGACTCTTGACTGCAGCCATGAAATAAAAAGATGCTTGCTCCTTGGAAGAAAAGTTATGACCAACTTAGAATATTAAAAAGCAGAGACATTACTTTGGTAACAATGTTCCATCTAGTCAAGGGTATGGTTTTTCCAGTGGTCATGTATGGATGTGAGAGTTGGACTGTGTAGAAAGCTGAGCACCAAAGAATGGATGCTTTTGAAATGTGGTGTTGGAGAAGACTCTTGAGAGTCCCTTGGACTGCAAGGAGATCCAACCAGTCCATTCCAAAGGAGATCAGTCCTGGGTGTTCTTTGGAAGGAATGATGCTAAAGCTGAAACTCCAGTACTTTGGCCACTTCATGCAAAGAGTTGACTCACTGGAAAAGACTCTGATGTTGAAAGGGATTGGGGGCAGGAGAAGAAAGGGACAACAGAGGATGAGATGGCTGGATGGCATCACTGACTCGATGGACGTGAGTCTGAGTGAACTCTAGGAGTTGGTGATGGACAGGGAGGCCTGGCATGCTGCTTCCCATGGGGTTACAAAGAGTCGGACATGACTGAGCGACTGAACTAAACTGAAATGAACATATAATTAGCTCTTCTTCGTGTAGCCAGGAACTGGTATAGTAATTACCTGGGAGTTTTTGAAATATAGTAGAATCTCAGCCTCCATTCACATCCACTAAATAAGTATAAGAAGCTCTTTTCTAGAATATTTTACTGCCACCTACAAGCTAGTCACATTTTCTGATGTCTCAACATCCCAACAGACAGACTGTGAGCAATGCTCAGATGGCCAGGTGCACCAATGTAATCAGATCTATCCCAAGTTCCCTTTCTTTGACCTCCTCTGTTTGGGACCTGGTGACGGCGAGATACACCAGTGAAATCCCCTCATGCCATTTGCCTATGCACTCCATGCTGATACTCCAAAGAGGCCCTCATCCAGGAGTTCTCACTCTCTTTCTTGGCTCCCCAACTTGCTAGGTTGCTCCCACTTCCTGGGCACTTCTCCCATATGGTCCTTGCTCGGTGTGCTATGCCTCCCTCTTCTGGGACCGGTGAGTATAGTCATTCTCACGCTCAATGGCTAAGTTGTGTCCTACTCTTTGCAACCCCATGGATTGTAGCCAGCAGGGCTNCTCCCACTCCCTGGGCACTTCTCCCATATGGTCCTT
Source organism: Neotragus moschatus (assembly GCA_006410615.1). NCBI lineage: Eukaryota > Metazoa > Chordata > Mammalia > Artiodactyla > Bovidae > Neotragus > Neotragus moschatus. Next base: position 231,472 of record SJYA01001051.1, on the reverse strand, counting down.
GCTCGGTGTGCTATGCCTCCCTCTTCTGGGACCGGTGAGTATAATCATTCTCACGCTCAATGGCTAAGTTGTGTCCTACTCTTTGCAACCCCATGGATTGTAGCCAGCAGGGCTCCTCTGTCCATGGGATTTTCCAGGCAAGAATACTGAAGTGGATTGCCATTTCCTTCTCCAGGGGATCTTTCCAACTAAGGAATTGAACCCGTGTGTCCTGTATTGGCAGGTGGATTCTTTACCACTGAGCCATCTGGAAAACCCTTAGTAAGTGTAATGCTGCTGCTACTGCTGCTAAGTCACTTCAGTCGTGTCTGACTCTGTGCAACCCCAGAGACAGCAGCCCACCAGGCTCCGCTGTCCCTGGGATTCTCCAGGCAAGAACACCAGAGTGGGGTGCCATTTCCTTCTCCAATGCATGAAAGTGAAAAGTGAAAGTGAAGTCCCTCAGTCGTCTTCGACTCCTAGCGACCCCATTGACTGCAACCTACCAGGCTCCTCCGCCCATGGGATTTGCCAGGCAAGAGTAATGGAGTGGGTTGAGTAAGTGTAATAAATCCTTTTAATTTCATGTTCTTTTCTAAGTGTAATTTCCACAGCTGTGTTGGAATAATCCTTAAAGACTCCACAAGAGGGACTTGCTCCTCCATGAACAACACAAAAGTAAATACAATAAATTACTCCTGGTATCCATGTGTGACAATGGCCTAATGGGAAAGACATTAGATACTTAAAGTAATTTGGTGAACAAAATGCAAAGTAAAGAGTAAACAGGAATTATATTTGCCCCTCTCTGGTGGTCAGAAGATTGGACTTGGCCTTCATATGTGCAAAATATCTTGTAATTTGACATGAGGATAGTATTTTTTTCATTCATCTTAAAGATATCTACTTTCCAACAACAAGGGACATATGAGAGCTGAATTTATAATAAGATTTTCAAGTTTTCATCTCCATCAAAAAGGAAAAACTACATATGTGGAATAAATGCACTGATCGTGGGCAGGGACCAAAACTAATCTCTGTGAAGGGATTAGTATAAGATGTTGTCCATGACGTGTGCCCTGCATGGTTGGAGTTTGAAAAGAACCAGTGCCTCACTGCACCTCACTGGTAGCTGCCCTGCCTACCCCTAACAATCATAACCCTGCTATCACTTGTCACTCTGTACCTTGAGTTCTCAAAGACCAATGGCATTCAATCATCTCAAGAAACTGTAGATTCTCAGATCACCACCTGGTTATCTGTGTAGTCTAATACTGGTAACCCTCAGCACACTGTCTATTTAGAACTCCTTTCTGTTTGTTCCCAACTTTCCAAATGCTTCCTTTGTGCCCGCTGGAATTCATGGCCCATAAACAGAAAAAGCTCCTACATTTTCTACCTTTGTCCCAAGCATTTCCTGTATCTTTCTACTCTAAGGGAACATTGACTTTCCACTGGGGATCTTGCTTTCCCTGAAGTCTTCTCACAGCTCTGGGAACACTGGACTTGGAGGGAGAGGGTTTGTGGTTCTGGCACCTCATTGGCCCCTCCCAACTCTCCTGTTTCTCTCCAACCAAAAATGCAAGTCTAAAAACTGGTCACTAGAGCACTACTTTCCCTCCTTGTGCCATCATCTATGAAAATTCAGTCCTGCTTCCTCATTTCTCATAAGGGTACCTCCTACATCATTGCCTTGCTTCTCAGGACTTCTCACACCTTGCTTCTTGATAATCAAATGTACAAATTTTGGTTATCTTTCCAATGACCGCATCTCTCCTCCAGTAATATTAGCTTCTAATTATATGAGCTTCTCACTGGCCTGGCTATAATCTAGACCTTGTCTTTACCAATATCTGCAATCCCTCCATCATATAGATTTTATAAAACTCACTCACTGATTACCTCCTAATTTGGCCCATTTCCCTCCAGAACTGCAAATCCTCATGATACTTCCTATCCCTTTGTTTATACCAAGCTTCTTGAAAGTTCTTCCCTTTCTCCCATCTCCAAGTCCCTGTGAATTTTTCTCTGTCTTGAAAATCTTCCTTATTTCCCTTATGAACTCATTTACTGTCATGACTTTAAATATCATGTATATATGGTGATGATATCCAAATTCATATTAATACCCACTTCTCTCCCTTAAACTCCAAATTCTCTCTAAAAAATAAGCCCAAGGAGGGCAATTTTTTCTTATTGTTTACTTTGGGATATGGTAGTTCTTCAATAAATACTTGCTCAATATATTTGATATATAAAATTACACTAGAATATATCTGTGCAAGGTAATAAGAAAGTGTACACCTTATTTAAGGGATTTTGTATAGGAACATTATTATATAATTTGTAAGTGTTCACAGAATCAAAGGTTTAGTTACTATGTTTTCATATAATTAAATAATCAAAGAGCATGCATCATCCTGGGTAATTTTGTTATGAGAAAAGAGAACTCAAAACCAGAAACTAAATAACATTATTTGGAAAAACTGGAGACCAATTTATTTGATATGTCAGGTACATTTCTGTTGATTCATTGTTTTAACAAACATATACAACAAAAGCATGACCATTCCTAGGGTATGAAAAAGTTACATAAAAATTCCATTGACAATATATTGCTAACCATAAAATGGTATTTAGCATCTTATATTTGTTGAGGTTATTTTTTAAACGTGTTGGTAAAGAGTAACTCACATTCCTTTATGCTTAAGTAATTCATGAGAATTTGGAAAAATAAGGATATTTTAACTTGTGCAGTTTTACCACAACTCAAAAAGGTTTCCGGACTGTGATGACTGTTCTGGCCCCAGCTTATTATATGATAGAGATAAATACAAGAAAATTGGCCAGAATTCACTGTGAGAACCTATGTTGTCTCATTGTTTTAGGGAATCACTGATCTTTGTATCATTTTGATCGGACTGTCATTCTTCCTTCCTAACATGCATGAACAGGAATAATGATTTATAATAAGTGGGCCATTCTTTAATAAAAGATTTCTCAGGTGGGGGCTGGGGTAGGGAGTTCTGCTTCACTGGAGCAATCATAACTGTCCTTGGATGTCCTCAGCACTCATACAGAGTCTCAGGAGAAGGAGCAGAGGAATTACATTTATCAAATTTCAATTTTTATCTCTTTCCTGTTAAGCAAGGCAGCAAAATATTATCAACCCTCCACTATCATTTGTTAAGCAGATTATGATATACCTGTTGAAACAGAAGTTTCTAGCCCTATATTCATAAACCTATTTGTATTTATGCATATGTGTTCAGACTTTCTAATACCAAATAATAACTTTTTTTTAGCATCTTACACTTTGCTTTCCTATAAATGCATTAATAAACCAAGATGAAATTTCAGGTCATTTGCTGGATAGATTTTATTACTAGAACTTGAAAAAATATAAAAGTTAGAATATTAACTCTACCAATATTAAATTTTTATAATATATAAATTTGTTTTCACATCCTAATTACTAAAGTATTATGATCATAAATTTACAATATTTTCTCCATTTATCTTCAGATATATTCAAAGTACTTTTTAAAGCTTAGAAATAGCTTCTTACCATTCTCCTCATTCTTTTGCATTTTTTGTGTTTGTTCCAAAGAATCAGGAATGCTATATATATTCAAAGAAGTTACATTTCTGAGGTGGAACTAATTAGCAAGTGCTACAGTCAGTATTTGGAGAAGGCGATGGCACCCCATTCCAGTACTCTTGCCTGGAAAATCCTATGGACAGAGGAACCTGGTAGGCTGCACTCCATGGGGTCACGAAGAGTCGGACACGACTGAGTGACTTCACTTTCACTTTTCACTTTCATGCATTGGAGAAGGAAATGGCAACCCACTCCAGTGTTCTTGCCAGCAGCAGCAGCAGCAGAGTCAGTATTAGAACTTAAAGAGACAGATCTATAGTCATTCATTTTACCACCTGGTCATGCAGGCTACTTATTTGACACTTTCAGAAGAAACCTACTCTTAAGCTTTAGAACAATTAACACACCATACTGAGATAGGAAGAGATCTCTGAGGTATTTGTTTTTAGAATAGCAAGATATTTTCAATTACCACCTGGTTTTCCTCCTTGTACCATATATTTTTCATTTTTATATGAATTTACCATCTGTAATTCTGCAAAGATAGTTTATTCTGACTAGTGTGAAACAGAGCAAAAGTATGTTTTGAAAAATTAATACTCCATCACTCACAATTAATCATCTCCTAATGTAACAAAAATCAACAGCTTTGTGTTACCTTCAAATCATTCTCCATCTCACAAACTATACACCAAAATAGGTGATTATATCATAGTTGCTCTGAACCCAAATTTCTCTATTAGTATTATAAGTGGATATATCTTCATTTAAATAGCTTCAGATAATTATATGTAATGCATGCATTAGAATCCCTTCAACTATGGCCCATGTGGCGTACATTCGCATTCTTTTAAGATCTTAGCCAGTGTCAAAATTCTTGAAATAAATATTGCTGTACACATATCTTTCCATGTTGCTGGCACAGCTTCTAAAATAGATAGTCTTATGTAGTTACCATTGTCAGCTGAAAGAATATATTGCTTTAGTGTTAATATATAGTTCAGTTCAGTTCAGTTCAGTTGCTCAGTCATGTTCGACCTTTGCGACCCCATGAATCACTGCACACCAGGACTCCCTGTCCATCACCAGCTCCCAGAGTTTACCCAAGTACATGTCCATCAAGTAGGTGATGCCATCCAGCCATCTCATCCTCTGTGGTGTCCTTCTCTGCCTGTCCCCAGTCTCTCCCAGCATCAGGGTCTTTCCCAAAGAGTCAACTCTTCGCATGAGGTGGCCAAAGTATTGGAGTTTCAGCTTCAGCATCAGGCATTCCAATGAACACCCAGGACTGATCTCCTTTAGGATAGACTGGTTGGATCTCCTTGCAGTCCAAGGGACTCTCAAGAGTCTTCTCCAACACCACAGTTCAAACGCATCAATTCTTTGGCACTCAGCTTTCTTCACAGTCCAACTCTCACATCCATACATGACTACTGGAAAAACCATAGCCTTGACTAGATGGACCTTTGTTGACAAAGTAATGTCTCTGCTTTTCAAGATGCTGTCTAGTTGGTCATAACTTTTCTTCCAAGGAGTAAGAGTCTTTTAATTTCATGGCTTCAGTCACCATNACATCCATACATGACTACTGGAAAAACCATAGCCTTGACTAGATGGACCTTTGTTGACAAAGTAATGTCTCTGCTTTTCAAGATGCTATCTAGTTGGTCATAACTTTTCTTCCAAGGAGTAAGAGTCTTTTAATTTCATGGCTTCAGTCACCATCTGCAATGATTTTGGAGTCCAGAAAATAAACTCTGACACTGTTTCCACTGTTTCTCCATCTATTTCCCACGAAGTAATGGGACCAGAGGCCATGATCTTCGTTTTCTGAATGTTGAGCTTGAAGCCAACTTTTTCACTCTCCTCTTTCACTTTGATCAAGAGGCTTTTTAGCTCCTCTTTACTTCGTGCCATAACGGTGGTGTCATCTGCATATCTGAGGTTATTGATATTTCTCCTGGAAATATTGATTCCAGTTGTGCCTCTTCCAACCTAAAGTTTCTCAAGATGTACTCTGCATATGAGTTAAATAAGCAGGGTGAAAATATACAGCCTTGATGTACTCCTTTTCCTATTTGGAACCAGTCTGTTGTTCCATGTCCAGTTCTAACCATTGCTTCCTGACCTGCATACAAGTTTCTCAAGAGGCAGATCAGGTGGTCTAGTATTCCCATCTCTTTTATAATTTTCCACAGTTTATTGTGATCCACACAGTCAAAGGCTTTGGCATAGTCATTAAAGCAGATAGTCCCTTTTATGAATTTCCAAATATATATTTTACCTGTTTTATGTTAGATTCTTTCTTTATTTTCTGTTTTTTTTCTGCCTGGTCTAAGAGTTCTTTGCATATTAAGGATATTATAGTGGGGATTTTTTTTATTTTATATTTTGAAGATAATTTTTTGAGTCTATTATTTGTCCATTGTCTTTTGTATATGGTGTCTATACAGATGCAAAAACATTAATTGGACACTGACATGGTATAGTATCTATTGCTCAAAATCCTTTTTCTACAGTCAATTAGAAAATTTAACTGTCACATAAATAATTTTGGAAATTGTTCAACAACATGTAGCCATGATTCCTCAGCATGTGTGGGTACCTAGTCACTCAGTCATGTCCGATTCTTTGTGACTCTATGGATTATAGCCTGCCAGGCTCCTCTGTCCATGGGATTTTCCAGGCAAGCATACTGAAGCAGGTTGCCATTTCCTACTCCAGGGGCATCTTCTTTACCCAGGGAAGTCTCCTGCATCTCCTGCATTGGCAGGTGGGTTCTTTATCATTAGTGCCACCTGGGAGGCCCTGATTCCTCAGAGGAAATAGGAATACAAAGCCTGAGAACACACAAACTATCTACCAGGGATGGAAGAGGTTGGTCAAAACATATTTTGGTATTTTTATCTATTGAAGCGACAAGGGTTGGTGTTTGGAGTGATTGAGGGGACTGGAATTTGTAGGCCAAACAGCCAGAGAGAAAGAAGCTAATCATAGAATGATACCCCAAAATTTAGATAATGGCCACTTAAATGTTTGGCTCAATCCTAACCTGTGAAGCCATGCAAAGAACAACTATAAAGTACTACCTGGAAGTTATGAGATAACCAATTTTCATAGCTCATTCAGGAAGAGAAGACTTTCCAGATTTTGCCAGGCAGCATGGACAATTCCCTGATGAAAACATGGGCATTCTCTAGGGATCTTAGATGTAGAAGTAAATTAGCCTACATCTGGCAGCAATATTATTAANCTTTCTGCCATAAGGGAGGTGTCATCTGCATATCTGAGATTATTGATATTTCTCCCAGCAATCTTGATTCCAGCTTGTGCTTCTTCCAGCCCAGCGTTTCTCATGATGTACTCTGCATATAAGTTAAATAAGCAAAGTGACAATATACAGCCTTGATGTACTCCTTTTCTTATTTGAAACCAGTCTGCTGTTCCATGTCCATCTCCTCTTTACTTTCTTCCATTAAAGTTGTATCTTCTGTATATCTGAGATTGTTATTTCTCCCTGCAGTCTTGACTCCAGCTTGTGTTTCATCCACCCTGACCTTTCTCATGATATATTCTACACACAAGTTAAATAAGTAGGGTGACAATATACAGCCTTGACATACTCCTTTCCCAATTTGGAACCAGTCTGTTCTTCCATATCTGGTTCTTACTGTTACTTCTTGTCCTGTATACAGGCTTCTCAGGAGACAGATAAGGTGGTCTGATATTCCCATNCCTGACCTTTCTCATGATATATTCTACACACAAGTTAAATAAGTAGGGTGACAATATACAGCCTTGACATACTCCTTTCCCAATTTGGAACCAGTCTGTTCTTCCATATCTGGTTCTTACTGTTACTTCTTGTCCTGTATACAGGCTTCTCAGGAGACAGATAAGGTGGTCTGATATTCCCATCTCTTGACGAGTTTTTCACAGTTTGTTGGGATCCACACAATGAAAGGCTTTAGCATAGTAAATGAGGTAGAAGTAGATTTTTTAAAAATCTATGATCCAGTGAATGTTGGCAATTTAATCTCCTGTTTTTCTGTCTTTTCTAAATTCAGCTTGTACATCTGTAAGTTCTTGGTTCACGTACTGCTCAAACCTAATTAAATGAGTTTGAGCATAATCTTGCTAGCATGAGAAATGAGTGTCATTGTATGGTAACTTGAAGATTCTTTGGCATTGCCTTTCTTTGGAGTTGGAATGAAGACTGACCTTTTCCAATCCTGTGGCCACTGCTGAGTTTTCCAGATTTGCTGGCATATTGAGTGCAGTCCTTTAACAGCATCATCTTTTAGGATTTTAAAAAGCTCAGCTAGAATTCCATATCCTTCCCTAGCTTTGTCTGCAGTAAGGCTTCCTATCGCCCGACTTTATACTCCAGGTTATCTGTCTCTAGTTGCATGACCATGCCATCAAAGTTATCCCAGGTATTAAGATCTCTTTAGTATAGTTCTATTGAGATCACCTGGACAGGGATAGTTTACTGTAGATAAGAACTAGCACATTAGGAACCTATGTTGAAAATTTACAGATTCAAGCCTATTTACTTGTACCATAAAAATTATATTTGGTGGATAGGTACCACGTTTTAGAAAAAAAGATACTCATCTTGACAAGAAAGGAAATGCATCAGTTTTACTTTTGACTTGAAGAATGACAATCCATATACATACACACTTAAGTAAATAATCTCAAGTGCTCTTTTGAACAAATTTTAAGAATTATTTGAGACTGTCTTATTTACAGTGTGCTCATCTGAATTTTGCATACCTTTTAATTTTAATAAAACTCCTCTGTGTGATTTGAAACATCAATTATTGGAACTTGAGCTGCACAGCTTCCCAGGTGGCTCAGTGGGTAAAGAATCTGTCTGCAATGCAGAAGATGCAAGAAACATTGGTTCAATCCCTGGGTCAGGAAGGTCCCCTGCAGCAGTGGCAGCCCACTCATTATTACTGCCTGGAGAATCCCATGGACAGAGGAGCCTGGTGGGCTACAGTCCATGGGCTTACAAAAAGTTGGATATAGCTGAAACAACTGAGCACACACACATAAATTGCATGTAGTTATAAAACTTGAGTTTAACACATTTTAATGATTGTGTTTCTTAACAGAAAGACCTGCAGCTCCAAATATGTTGACTTCAATTAAGAACACAACATCTAGGCTGTCAATTTCTATTTTATGCTTCAACTCCCATCTTGTAATATTTTCATCAATTCAAAAATGATTTAACATTCACTTTTAAAAATAAAATAATTTCTTTTCTGAATATAAAATCATCACATGCATGTGTGAAGAACTTTCAGAATACAGTTAAAAGTGAAAGGCTAAATTTACTCAAGTCCTTGCTTTCGAGCCTGTGGATACAAATGAAATCACATTAATATGGTAAATCTTATTTCTGTGGCAAAACTGATGTTTTCCTTTCCCATCTGATTTATATCATACAATTAGGAAAATGCTAGAGCATTAACTCTTGATGAAGGTGAAAGAGGAGAGTGAAAGTGTTGGCTTAAAGCTCAACATTCAGAAAACTAAAATCATGGCATGCAGTCCCATCACTTCATGGGAAATAGATGGGGAAACAGTGGAAACAGTGGCTGACTTTATTTTTGGGGGCTCCAAAATCACTGCAGATGGTGACTGCAGCCATGAAATTAAAAGACACTTATTCTTCGGAAGGAAAGTTATGAGCAACCTAGATAGCATATTCAAAAGCAGAGACATTACTTTGCCAACAAAAGTCCATCTAGTCAAGGCTATAGTTTTACCTGTGGTCATGTATGGATGTGAGAGTTGGACTATGAAGAAAGCTGAGCACCAAAGAATTGATGCTTTTGAACTGTGGTGTTGGAGAAGACTCTTGAGAGTGCCTTGGACTGCAAGGAGATCCAACCAGCCCATCCTAAAGGAGATCAGCCCTGGGTGTTCATTGGAAAGAATGATTTTGAAGCTGAAACTCCAATACTTTGGCCAGTTCATGTGAAGAGTTGACTCACTGGAAAAGACCGTGATGCTGGGAAAGATTGAGGGCAGGAGAAGAAGGGGATGGTTGAGTGTTACCTCATGCGAAGAGTTGACTCATTGGAAAAGACCATGATGCTGGGAAAGACTGAGGGCAGGAGGAGACGACAGAGTGTTATAAAGTGGCACAGGAAATCTTGTGAAGGTGATGTGTTTATTTAGTATTGATATTATGGTGATCACTTCATGAGTACATTCATATGTTAAGACTTATCAAATTGCACAACTTTAGGTATATGCACTCTATTCCATGACAATCATGCCTCAAATAAAAAATTAAAAGATGAGGAAGAAAAATCTCAGAATTTGTGTTTATTTGGCTGATTTGGAAACCAATAACGCAGTAGTTGTCCTGTCCACAGGATTTCACATTTAAGAAATAATGAGTATTTTTAGAATGTTTTCTTTCCTTCACATTTTCCCCAGCATGTCAGTAGTATTTAATTATTTTAATGGCTGTGAATTCGCCTGAAATTGCTTTGGAAAAGAAATAAATTGGTTTCAAAAGCATCCAGTGATTCATTAGCAGGTGGTGACTTTTAGTAGCTGTTAATTCTTTTAAAAGTCTAGCTAAATAGTGATGTCAAGTTATCAAAGTTTGCACTTTAAAAGTGTCAACCACTGTAGTCACACTCTGAGCTATATATCTTTGCTCACAACTGTAACATCAGAGCATTTTTTGCCCCTACCTATATTTACCGGCAAATCACCTGCCATGCAGTGCACTGACACAGCAAATACTGTAGTAGTTGATGGCTACTTCATCTATAGATTTCCCTGAGTTGAATTTTTTTGCCAATATAAATATAGATGACTCTGTACCCCATCCAACTTCTGTTTGAGAGTTAAATATTTTAGAAAACTGGAAGTTCTGTGCTCAAAGTGATTACAGCTAAAGCTGATGTTTTGGTGTTGGAAAAGTCTTATTTGCAAATCTACCATTAAGTCAAGTCACAAAGATTCCTTCTGCCTATGGAGATTGTTGTGGTAAATCCAAAAGTCCTATATCCTCCGTGACTTGTGCCATTAATTAGATACGTCCACTGGCCAATCCCAGTCCTTTCCAGTTCATCCTCGTCCAAATTAATTCATTTTAAATAGAAGTGTCATAATAAATGAGAAGCCAATTTGGATTACAGGCTTTATGAGNACAAAGATTCCTTCTGCCTATGGAGATTGTTGTGGTAAATCCAAAAGTCCTATATCCTCCGTGACTTGTGCCATTAATTAGATACGTCCACTGGCCAATCCCAGTCCTTTCCAGTTCATCCTCGTCCAAATTAATTCATTTTAAATAGAAGTGTCATAATAAATGAGAAGCCAATTTGGATTACAGGCTTTATGAGAGAACATAGTAATTCTTATAGCTGAATACACAGCAGTTAAAGATAAAACAAGGAAAGAAATGCTGTCAGTTAAAATAAAGCCATCAAAGAGAAAATCTGGTGAAAATATATTTATTATTGAAAAACGAAACATTTTAAGTTACTCAATGCTAGGAAGAGCTATATTTTAATTTGTTAGTGAAAGTTTATATTTTGACAGAATGTTTAAAAATTAGATTTGCTGAAAATAGTTTTCTTGATGTGATATAAATGTGGAAATTATTTTCTAAGAGTATAGAAACTTAGAGTTCTTCTAAGCATCTTCTACATCCTTGTATCTATTTTAAGATAAAATTGGTTGTGTATCAATATATAAACCAAAACCTGAGCAACTAACAGTCAATGAAACAGATGATTTTCTTAAAGAATTCCATGAACCTGCCTGAAGTTATCCTGCAGCCCAGTACTAAAAATGAGCAATTGTTATCTGAAGAAAGAGGATATTATGTTGAAGAATATTGATATAACCTATGCTTTTAGAGAGGAAATAGACTATAAACTGCAATTATTCAATTTAATCAAAATTGTATCATATATTATAAAAGTATAAAAAGAAAAGTTAGTATGGGACGTTAGTATGTTTTAGAATATATTTAGCTGTCCTTTTTTCTCATGATATTATCTTTTCCTTATGATACCACGTGTGCACACTAAGTTGCTTCAGTGGTGTCTGACTCTGCGACCCCATGGACTGCAGCCCGCCAGGCTCCTCTGTCCACGGATTCTCCAGGCAAGAATCCTGGAATGGGTTGCCATGCCCTCCTCCAGGGAATCTTCTTGACCCAAGAAGCAAATCTTTGTGATATCACAGATTCTTAAAACTCATCATTATAATCAGTATTATTGGACAAAATTTTTGACAATATATATTTTGGCAATGTATCTTTAGAGTGTGAAAGCATGTCTTCCAAGTGAAACACCAGAGCAGCCAGTGTGACAATTGGTAGGAATATGCAGAGGCTTAGAAGACTATCTGATATTGTGAACAATGTTGTATGGATGACCATACATTTTTATAAAGAGAAACAGCATTAATCAATCGTAATCTCTCCACCTACACTACTGAAATTATCCCCACTTCCCCTCAAATCATAGAGTTTCAAAGTGATTGTCTTTAGAAATTGGAAAGCTCTTTCAAGAAGAAAAAAGAACAAAAATGATTGATAAGTATCAGAAGAGAGAAATGAAGTACAAGACTTTAATAATCCAAATAGGAAGCAAGGTAAAATGTGTCATAATTTTTGGAACATGAGAAAAGAGAATAATATTTGTTCTGGAACTCATTTACATTCTATGACAGAGAAATTGTGTTACTGAATCATAGAGACAAAAATAACACTAGTGGATTCTTGGCTCTTTAACAAAGAGAATTACCAGGTTATGAAATGTGTACTTAATTTACTGTTTTTCAACTTTTACAAGTATTTTGCTCAATACGTCTAAATACTCTATAATACTTAAAGTATTATAGTAAATAGTCTAAACATTGGAAGGGGAAAGTTTATGATAGGGTCAGTCAGTCAGCCAGTTCAGTCACTCAGTCGTGTCTGACTCTTTGCGACCCTGTGAATCACAGCACTCCAAGCCTACCTGCCCATCACCATCTCCTGGAGTTCACTCAGACTCACGATCATCGAGTCCGTGATGCCATTCATCCATCTCATCCTCTGTTGTCCCCTTCTCCTCCTTCCCCCAATCCTTCCCAGCATGAGAGTCTTTTCCAATGAGTCAACTCTTCGCACGAGATGGCCAAAGTACTGGAGTTTCAGCTTTAGCATCNGTAGCTTCATCTTTTACTCACTAAGTTTAGTAAATCAATGACGTTCTGCATTTATATATTGTTTAGGGTTGTAGACACTATAAGCAGAAAGCTTGAACTATAAAACAAAAATTATTCTTTCTGGAGACTGGATAAGAGTGAAGAGCAAGCTTAGTGCAAGGAAGATATTATATATATTATATATTTATATCTTCTGTAGGAATTGACTCAACCTAAATCCATACCCCCAGACTTCCCAGGTGGCACTAGTGATAAAGAACCTGTGTGTCAGTGCAGGAGATGTTAGAGACGAGGGTTCAATCCTTGGACCAGGGAAGTTCCCTGGAGGAGGACATGGCAACCCACTCCAGTATTCTTTCTGGAAAGTTCCAGTGTTGGAGAAACATGGCAGACTACAGTCCATGGGTCACAAAGAGTCAGATACGACTGAAGCGACTTCACTTTTCAATATTGTAAAGTAATTAACCTCCAAGTAAAATAAATAAATTTATATTTAAAAAAGAACAAGATAAAATTGTCACTTTTCAAGAACAGGATAAAACTGNCATGGCAACCCACTCCAGTATTCTTTCTGGAAAGTTCCAGTGTTGGAGAAACATGGCAGACTACAGTCCATGGGTCACACAGAGTCAGATACGACTGAAGCGACTTCACTTTTCAATATTGCAAAGTAATTAACCTCCAATTAAAATAAATTTATATTTAAAAAAAGAACAAGATAAAATTGTCACTGTTCAAGAACAGGATAAAACTATGTTTTTTTAAATTTGATTACATATGCTGTCTTAGTTTCTGAGAGTTGTTTTAGCAGATGACCACAAACCTGGTGGCTTAAAACGAGCAAAAACTTACTCTGTCACAGCTTTGAAAGCTGGAAGTCCAAAATTAAAATGTCAGCAGGGTCAGAGCCCTTCTGAATCTTCTAGGGAAAAATCCTTCCTTGCTTCTTCCTCGGTTCTGTGCGGTTGTGGGTAATCCTAAGCTTGTAGCTCCATCTATCTGCTCTGCCTACAACTTCACATGACTTTTTTCTCTGTGCACCTCTGTGCATCCCCTCCTCTTATAAATACGTCAGTCATTGGATTTACAACCTGCCCTAATTCAGTATGACAGCATGTTAGCTAATAATGACTATGAAGATCCTATTTCCAAATAAGTTAGCTTCTGAGGTTCTGTGTACACATGATGTTTGGAGGGAGACTAGTCAGTTCACTAAATGTACCAGAGAAACAATTCTAATTGATAGAGTTGTCGTATTTAGTCAGCTGCAGTGGTGGAAATATTGAGCACTCATTCTATCTATCTGCAGAAGATAGAATGAATGCTCAATACCATTCGGATCTTTTGAGCTCACAGAAAAAACAAGATTTTCTAACAATTTTTCAGTAAGATAGAGCATTAAGACCTTATTCTTGTCATAGTGGTATAAGTGGAGTGATATACCTTTGCTTTTAGGCTAAATCTTTTAATTATGAGACTTTCTTTCTACTTCTTTCCCTGCTGCAGTGACCAAAGGGACCTCATCTCTATAGAGAGTGGATTGACACAAAAAACACTGCAGGCTTCATTTTTCTGGATCATTCTTGATTTTGCGGAGCTGAACCAACCAAGCATCCGTTGGATATTTGAGTGAGTGAGAAAGAGTTAATGATTTTGTAAGGATTAACTTAGTGTTTTGTTTGTTTGTTTCTGTAGTATATCATTCCTTCTTGAATTGATAAATCATTTCTAGATTCTTTCTGTTCCAGGCTCCTATTCAACTATGATTATTAGTCAAATACTACCATTACCTGTTATTTGGTAACATAACCACCCAAATCTCAAATATTCTGCTACTGAAGATATAATTGCAAGTTATATTCAATTTGATACTTAGTAAATCCACAAACTTGAGGACCTTTTTATTTTCTCATTTGTGGTCCTCAAAGAATAGGATTCATCTCTCAGATTTCTTAGTTCCTTAAAAATGTTGTATTCAAAAATATGAAAAATTAAAGTTATAGACATATCAATGCAGAATATATAAATGTTTTAAGAAATTAGAGTGATTACATATTTTATTTTTATTTCAACATATTCTATAATTTTATAGTGAGTTTATAATAAAAAATCAGGGTCATGGACCATAAGAAAATGTTCTAAAATGTTTTATTAGTTGATACACAAAGTGACTTCTTTCTAGATGATACTATTTCCGTGAAGCTACATAAGTGAATTCATGTTGTTACACATTCTATAGTCCTTGAAATGAAGAATTTGCAGTATATATGGATTATAAAGAGACTCCAAGGCAGAAATATATGGCAATAACATAAAAATTACAAGTCAATTACCTGCAGAAGTTCCAGAAAAAACATTATGTGTGACAATTTAGGAGTATAAATGTAAGGAATATGCACTTGGTTTCAATTTTACTCCCATAATAGAGGAGACCCAATTACAGTATGTTCCAAATTAGAAGGCTAATTGGATGCTGAAAACTGCCATCTTCATGGTGCACTGTATTGTCTTTCAGATCACATCATTTTAGTTTCAAGGGGGTATGCTTTTATTTATAGTCTAGTGATATGCATCACATATTTTTTATTTTATTATGTACTTATATGTTTATTATATATATTTAAGCACAACTTATCATATAGGTCTAATATTTCAATTAATGGGAATATGCTACTACATAATGTGTCATGAAGAATACTGACGTGTGTATTTTGAGTACAAGTGTATGCTCATACATATACATTGTTTCCTAAACAATTGTTTTAATTCCTTCACTTGAATTACATTTTATAGAGTCAGAGTCAAATACTATACTTGTGGCAACCCACTCCAGTATTCTTGCCTGGAAAATGCCATCAGAGGAGTCTGCCGGGCTAGATCGTGGGGTCACAAAGAGTTGGCCATGACTGAACATGCACACATTATTATTATACAGCTTCACACGAGTATCAAGTGTGCAAGATATGGGAGAGACAAGCACTATCCTCTGGTACCCCAACAATGTTTCAGGTGTGTTGAGAGATGGTCATTTTATAACATTCATGTTTGATGGTTTACCTCCAAAGTTATTTATATCCAGTCACAATATTCTTTAGTGTATTACATAAATTTCATTGGACAATTAAAATTATAAAATGAATGAGAAGAGTGAAGTAAAACACAAACGCTAGTGCAAGAAAGAGTGGAAGGGAAGATGATGGGCAGAAGGACATTCCAGTCTATCCAGTCCTACTCTCCTCCTTTGGATATATGGTCAAGGTGAGAATTATTAACAAGGGGAAGGTATACCTACTGGGTGTTGAAGCATGGAGACTCCATTCATGGCCACAAGGAATTATAAATTCAACTGGATGTTAGTTGAGTCAACCTGAACTTCAGGGAATAAGTGAAAAATAGTAACAGATGATCTAATGAAATCTGTGGAAAACAAGGGTTGACATGAAAGAAATTAATTAGCTATAGTTGGATTTTCTACTTTAATGTTTTTCTCAAAAATTTGTGATGTTGAACTTTTCATAAATAAATGATGAATTTATGTGTCACTTATAACCCATTTGAGCCAATATATTCAAAGCATATAATGCATAATTTATATGTGTATATATGTCATATTTGAAAACAAGAAAGATTATATTTTCATTAATGTATTCTACCTTCTATGACATAGCAGAGGATAGATTTGAAAATAAAGATTCTCTTCTGTACTTAAACACAAGAGGTACTCATTTATGAGCAAATGAATTAATCATTCAGCCCCTAGTAGATCATTTGATATTTGTGAGATTGTATCAGAAAAGACACCTATTTTTTTTCACTTTTGTTAATTTTGATAAATACAGTTGTATTTTTCCTTTGATAACTGAAGTCTTGCCAGTTAGGAACACAGTTCAGCCTGTCACCCTCAAATTCCTATNTGAGATTGTATCAGAAAAGACACCTATTTTTTTTCACTTTTGTTAATTTTGATAAATACAGTTGTTTTTTTCCTTTGATAACTGAAGTCTTGCCAGTTAGGAACACAGTTCAGCCTGTCACCCTCAAATTCCTATAGAAAAAG
Organism: Neotragus moschatus; assembly: GCA_006410615.1. Taxonomy (NCBI): domain Eukaryota; kingdom Metazoa; phylum Chordata; class Mammalia; order Artiodactyla; family Bovidae; genus Neotragus; species Neotragus moschatus. The sequence continues at coordinate 214,634 of SJYA01001051.1, read as the reverse complement.
CAAACCAATAATAACAACAATACTAAGATTAGATAGAGGAAGGAAAAAAAATACTATTGAATTAGAAAGATCCTAAGTTATTAATTTTCTAATTATAGAGCTAACATATATTTAAACTTAGCTATGAAAAATCAATGTCAAAATCCACACAGTTTTTCTTTCATTTTCTTTTAAGTAAATACAAATGGCAAGAAAGTAAGCTGGTTTTATAAATCTATTTCAACATTCTATTTCTATAACATGTAACAAGATTAATATAGATTACAAATAATTTCCTGGGTTTTCTAATTTTAAAATGATAGCACATAATGAGAACTCCAAAACTTTGCAATATCCTGAATTGACTTATGAATTAATAAAGACTATGGCATGTAGTCAGCACATATTTAGTGTTCATATCCTCCCTCTTGGAACTTGGTACATCATTTGTGTAACTGTATTAAACCAACCACTCTTAGTCACAGAGTATACTATGTTAACTCATATTTAGTACCAAATTAGAACATCTAAATTGCACTCATCTCACATGCTAGTAAAGTAATGCTCAAAATTCTCCAAGCCAGCTTTCAGAAATACATGAACCATGAACTTCCAGATGTTCAAGCTGGTTTTAGAAAGGGCAGAGGAACCAGAGATCAAACTGCCANTCTTTTCCACCAGAATGCACATTATTTCAGGAAGGAAAGATCTGTGCCTTATTCAGCCCTGAATTCTGAATTCCTTGCTAAAATTTGGAATTGGCTTTCAAAATCTGGGTCTTTATAATTTATTTCACACATTTCCTTTTTGGAAGCAGTGACAGTTAAATGCCTGTTAAATTTAGCCTTTTAAAGTTAATTTCCTGGTCTTGGTCAAGATGTGAATCTGTACTCCTGGAGAAAAGCAGCAGGGATTACACTGCAGACGGTCTGGCAGGTGTCTTTGTACATCAGGCCCTGAACAGCTGCACAAAAAATGTATCCCTTAAGAAATATGTACTGGAAATCAAAGCTCACCTCTATGATGACTTTCTTTAGCTATTTACCTCTATTCTGACTAACAGTGTTGGATATTCCAGCATGCTTGATCTGTCTGCACTTACTTCTGCAAAATCCACACATATCATCACACAGCTATAATAAATCTAGACTGGTACTAAACTTTTCCCTTTTGACTTCCCATTTTCTGTTAGACTAGACCCAGAAGAGACAGGAAACAGAAGTATGATTCAGCTGCATCACCCCTTATAGCATCCACTTGCCAAAATAGGGCAGTAAATCCAAAGTGTATATATCATGAAACTAATATGGTTAAAAAGTAGATACTCGCTTTGATTACACAGGAGGTTTTATGATGATAAACAATATGATGTGTATAGAAAAGGTTTACAGACATTCAAATTCTTGAATAAATTAATTTCAACCACTTTCTAGCCCCTCCTTTATCCTCAAGAAGCATGTTGTTGTTTAATCTCCATGTCATGTCTGACTCTGCAATCCCATGAGCTATAGCCCACAAGGTTCCTTTGTCCATGGGCTTTCCTAGGCAAGAATAATCATAGAATGAGTTGCCATTTCCTTCTCCAGGGGATCTTCCTGACCCAGGAATCGAACCTGCATCTCCTACCTTGGCAGGTGGATTCTTTACCCCTGAGCCAACAGGGAAGCCCTTCAGGAAGCACAGTGGCAAATAAAAAAAAAAGAAGAAAATGTTCATTAAAAATTTAAGAGAATAGCATTTAAACATGTATATTACCATATGTGAAGCAGATCGCCAGTCCAGGTTCGAGGCATGTGACAGGGTGCTCAGAGCCGGTGCACTGGGACAACCTGAGGGATGGGATGGGGAGGGAGGTGGGAGGGGGTTCAGTATGGAGGACATGTCTACACATGTACCCATGGCTGATTCGTGTTGATGTATGGGTGAAAGCCACCACAATATTGTAAAGTAATGAGCCTCCAATTAAAATAAATTAATTAATTTAAAAAATAATCATGAGCTTGTTGATTTTTACTACAGAAGAATAGATATTTCAACCAAATGATAGCCAAACCATATCATTTGGATATGTTGAACATTTAAGGTGGAAGGGGAAATGGTAGTGTTTCATGCAGAGGCCACAACCCAGATATAAAAAATAAATTATATCCTGCAATTTCTCCCTTAAACTATGGAACAAATACAAAAATAATAACCAAAAAAATAAAAACAAAACCCAAAACATAGTAAGTAGCAGTCTCTCCCCATAAAGATGCTGCTCACCGTGCCTCTAGGGTGGGGCCCAGGTATGACTGGGATCGGGGTTTGGCTGATAAGTGATGTGAGCCCAACGTCTCACAGCTGAGTCGGGGGCAAGGGCACCACAATGCCCCTGCTGACCCCGTAGAATTCCCAGGGTCCTGGGAGATTTGGGCATCTTCTGGGAAGAGGGGTTGTGGCAGCAACAACTGGGGCCTGATACTTCCCTTCTCTGAGCCACTCTCCTTCCTCAGAGCATCTGGAGAATCCTCTCCCTGCTCCTCCTTCAGGATCACACTTACCCCCACTCCACACACAGCCCACAGCCACTCAGCACACCCTGCAGGCTGCACCCTGCATGCTGTTTGCCTTCCCCCCACCCAGAGGGAAGCCCCAGGCCTCACCTGCTGGTGTTCCCCAGAAAAAAAAAAAAAAAAAAACTTAAAATGTTTGAAAATTGAGCTTATCATTATGAAAGCCTTCTTTTGCTGCCCTATTTTAATTATGAATAAAATATTTATGAAGTGTTTCGTGAAACTATTAATTATTAAGATACTATAACAACTGTGAGGTCATGGAATTTAAAACATGAATTAACTATGGAGGCATTATACAGATCTCTGTTCCTGATCCTACCTTGTGCTGAAAAAAAGACTTTTAAGGTGTTATTCCGTTTATATAATAAGGATGTTTCTGCTTTGGATGCTTGTAACGTGCTGTCTGTGTTAATTGCTTAGTTATGTCTGAGCCTTTGCGACTCTATGGACTGTAGCCCGCCAGGCTCCTCTGTCCACGGAATTCTCCAGGTATGAATACTGGAGTGAGTTGCCATTTCCTTCTCTAGAAGATTTTCCTGACCCAGAGGTCAAACCTGGGTCTCCTGCATCGCAGGCATCTGAGCTGCCAAGGAAGCCCATAATATGCTAAGGGAGGATCAAATAATAAATCATTTTTCCATCTTTGCTGAGATTTTATCAGCAACATCATCTTTCACTTATTCATGATTTTCTTATCACTAATTCTTCACATCAGTTCAGTTCAGTTCAATCCCTCAGTCATGTCCGGCTCTTTGCGACCCCATGAACCACAGCACGCCAGGTCTCCCTGTCCATCACCAACTCCCTGAGTCCACCCAAACCCATGTCCATTAAGTCTGTGATGCCATCCAACCATCTCATTCTCTGTCCTCCCCTTCTCCTCCTGCCCTCACTCTTTCCCAGCATCAGGGTCTTTTCCAATGAGTTAGCTCTTTGCATCAGGTTGCCAAAGTATTGGAGGTTCAGCTTCAAAATCAGTCCTTCCAATGAACACCCAGGACTGATCTCCTTTAGGATGGACTGGTTAGATCTCTTTGCAGTCCAAGGACTCTCAAGAGTCTTCTCCAACACCACAGGTCAAAAGCATCAATTCTTCGGCACTCAACTTTATACTCCAACTCTCACATCCATATGTGACTACTGGGAAAACCATAGCCTTGACTAGATGGCCCTTTGTTGACAAAGTAATGTCTCTTGCTTTTGAATATGCTATCTAGGTTGGTCATAACTTTCCTTCCAAGGAGCAAGCATCTTTTAATTTCATGGCTGCAGTCACCATCTACAGTGATTTCGGAGCCCATAATGAATGTCTAATAGATGCAAGGTATTTTACCAGACAGGAAATACAGCTGTGAGAATGATAGCGAGGGTCCCTGCCCTCAAGGAACTCGCTGCATTCATTTTAAACTTACACACACAAAATATTTTGTACGCATAATATATAATTAATGGATAATTGATAAGTTCAATAGTGAGTATTTATTGTTCAGTCACTGAATCATGTCTGACTTTTTGTGACCCCATGGACTGCAGCACACCAGGCTTCCCTATCCTTCACCATCTTCCGGAGTTTGCTCAAACTCAAGTCCATTGCATAGATGATGCCATTCAAACATCTCATCCTCTGTTGCCCTCTTTTCCTCTTTCCATCATATATGAAATATGACTTTGTGTCAAGTCTTATGATAAGCAATTCACATATATTGAGCACTATAGGTTACAAGCAAAAATAAAAATTTTAAAGTTTTGGTATGTGATAGAAAAAAAGTATTTCTCAAAGAAAATATAAAATAGAGATTTTTATATATTAAATACTTTATATATCTTTGAATCAAAATGTTAATCTGGATGATGCATTACTAAAATCAAAGTGTTTCTGATTTTTAAATATTCATGAATCATAATGTTGTGTTGTAGTTTTACATCAAATACATTTAAATATATATGTAAATATTCTTTTTCCTCAGAGGAAAAAAAAATCACTATTTTTCTTGTTTTTGTCTGGCAAACCAACTTTAGAGAAATATATTTGTGTTAACTGGAATTTCAGGGTTTAGGCCGAGGGGCAAGGAAATTATTTTGACAAGAACATTTTACTTTTTCATGGTGGCCTGTGTCTTCCTTGTCTTGTTTGTTTGCTTTGTTTTTTTAGTAACTGGAACATGTGACCCAGTGATACAAATAATCTAGGAACATGTAACTGATACTTTTGAGTTCCAGAAAAGTCACAGCTCTCTAGCAAGCAAATACACAGAGCTACCTTTGCAGACTATCTCTCAATGAAAAATTTTCTCTAAGTAAAGTTGTTGATTTCCATATCCTTTGCAATTCTCTTGCTTATTTCATAAGGACATTCTTATTTTTCAATAGAGATTTCTGCTCCCCTGTCTATTAATTAAAAAAAAAAAACAACTGTTTTCAGAACCTTATGGAAATGGTGGGGCTTTCACTTTTGGTGTTGATATTCATTATATCTGGTTTCTCTGCAAGATGATTGTCTTTTAATTTTTGTCCCCAAATGCAGCCTTCACTTAATAATTAATCACTGAATGCCAATATGTGAGATCTGTGTTGAATACTCATAAAAGTTACCAGAGAAATTTAATAATACACATACTCACAAGAAAATCAGTTAAAACAAAAAGAGGAGAAAAAGAATATATAGAGGGGGAAAAAAACCCCAATGATTTAAAAGTGAAAGATAACTCACCTAATGAAATGTCTTAGGATTTAGAAGACAGATGATTCCTAGTTTTTCACATTTGAAATCATTTCTGTACATTTTTACTTCTGCAACCAAGATGAAAGAACTAAAGATAGTATTTTCCTAAATGCAACAAATTAGTTGCCGGGATGAGTCTGCTGGTCTGGCAATCGCTACAAAAAAGCGATTTTGTAGACAGGGCTTGTTCTGTAGAGTCCACCTTGGAGAGCAATGTAATTAGCATGTCCTTATTGATTATAACCCTAGCAACACTGGAAAGATGAAAAAGGCGAGAAGAAAAAGTGGAATACTATTACTAAAGTAGAACATCTAATGAAATTTTCTCAGGGTATTTTCTGGAAACCAGCAAATGATTTACAGATACTTTCTGCTGGAGTCTTTCAACTAAAGGGTCATTAATCTCCTCCACACTTTCACATATTGAAAGCCAAGAAAGGATTTCTGGTAAGAACAATAACATTGTTTTGCATTTTAGCTCAGGGGTGTAGACTTTGATGTGTTGTTTTTCCTTTCAACTAATTAAGTTTTCTTTCTACTCCCCCAAGTTATTTTTGTCAGCCTTACTTCGTGAAAAGTTGCAAAACAGAAAAGTAAACACAATGGAGTTGGAACGGCCTTCTGTCTCTAAGAGTGGGTTTTATGCCTGTGATGTCAGGGTGCTGGGGGGACTCTGGAAAAAACAGAATTGCCCCTGATTTTTTTCATTGTGAAAAGCATGTATTACTCCACAGGTTATTGGGAAAAGGCTCCATTGTGCCCAGGGTTAGATCCTCTCAGAGAACTAAACATAAACCACAAGTTAAAGCAGAAGAAGCTTTAAAATGTGACACATTACATTTATGAGACTTATTAAAAGCCACATTATAATAAGTACTAAGTTTTTATTGATTACTTATGAATTTTGATAAGGATAATGTACACACTTTCCCATACACTTTGCCATTTAACCAATGGTAGAAATGTTCCTCCACCATAGTTGGTTACAGTCAACTTAGAGAGAAAAATGTCTTCAAATTAGAATAATAATAATAATAATGCTTGCTTCCTGGAAAAATCAAGTCACTAACTTTTCATGATTTGAGATTCAATACAATTCTCTAAGACTATTTTGTTTCTATAAAATCACATTCTCAAAGTGCTTCAGTGATAGGCTTTTCCTATATTACCATTTCTATGTTTAAATGCAGCTTTTTCTGATTTCACAGTTTACATTAGAAAAAGAGTGCTTACATTTTGTATTAATCACATGGGCAGCTTCTATAACAAACAGCTCCAAATCTCTGTGGCTTGCCACAACAGAGGCTGCTGTTGCTGCTGCTAAGTCACTTCAGTCGTGTCCGACCCTGTGCAACCCCATAGATGCCAGCCCACCAGGCTCCCTTGTCCCTGGGATTCTCTAGGCAAGAACACTGGAGTGGGCTGCCATTTCCTTCTCCAATGCATCCATGCATGCTAAGTCTCTTCATTCTTGTCCGACTCTGTGCAACCCTATGTACAGCAGCCCACCAGGCTCCTCTGTCCATGGGATTCCCCAGACAAGAACACTGGAGTGGGCTGCCACTTCTTTCTCCTACAACAGAGGCTACTTTCCAGCCTATCTAACAGTCTGTTTAGAAGGTAGAAGACTTTGAATATGTATATCCTTCTGTGTCGTGTTTCAGACTTCTTTCACCTTGTCGTTCTGAAAATCACTTGGGCCTTGGAGGAGTTCTCTGCTGGATCATTTATATCCAGCCAGCAGAAGAGCATACAAAACGTACAGCAGCATCAAAAGAGATGGAGGTTAGTGACTACATAGTAATTTCTAAATAGTGTGCTTTTATTTTCATTTTATGTTGGGGTAGTAGGTTAAATATACCCATAGGAAAACATGCTTTTTTGTTGTTGTTCTGGAAGTGTTCTTGAATATTCTATTTCCCTAATCAATTAATTTTATTTATTTCTTTTTTTTACTCTTTCTGAGATCTCAATATTTACATGTTGACATGCCTGGGTAGATCATCCAGTCTCCTTAACTTTAGTTTTTACAGTTATGTTTTTCTATCTTTTCTGGAAGATTCCTATTGCTTTCAATTATCTTGAGTTTTTAAAACCACTGTTATGTTATTAAGTTTCTAAAGTTTTATAAATGTTCTGTATATATATATACATAGTGTATATATGTATTTTCATACATATACTCCTGTTCTTTCTAAAAAANTTAACTTTAGTTTTTACAGTTATGTTTTTCTATCTTTTCTGGAAGATTCCTATTGCTTTCAATTATCTTGAGTTTTTAAAACCACTGTTATGTTATTAAGTTTCTAAAGTTTTATAAATGTTCTGTATATATATATACATAGTGTATATATGTATTTTCATACATATACTCCTGTTCTTTCTAAAAAAATTTCCTTTTATTTTTCTGTTGATATTCAAAATATATTTTGGCATTTATTTTCAAACTGTTTATGTCTCCTAGAAATTGATGTTTATTTGATTCAATCTATCTTTNAACTATTCAAAATATAAAAGTGAATATTTGTTATTATAGGTAGGCCTTTCAACCCAAATGTTGTCAAAGAGTATGTTAATATCTGGTCTTGTGTTTCAAATCATATTCTTTTTTGCATTATGTTGTTAAATCTATTTTCCAAAGAAAAGTACTGATATATTTTATAATTATCTTGATAAGACAAGCTACCCCAAGAGCAATTTTTAACATAATATTAAACAAGAGAAAACCTTCAGGGAGTGGATAGTCTCCTTTAAATAAAAATCCCCTCATCTATCAAAATATTAAAATATGTTACATGCATTGCACTAGGAGAAAATTCCCAAGAGAAAAAATATACAACATTATTATAGAAAGTTATTTAGAAAATAATAGGAATTGTGGAAGCTGCATTTTCTTTTTTTTTTAANATATTAAACAAGAGAAAACCTTCAGGGAGTGGATAGTCTCCTTTAAATAAAAATCCCCTCATCTATCAAAATATTAAAATATGTTACATGCATTGCACTAGGAGAAAATTCTCAAGAGAAAAAATATACAACATTATTATAGAAAGTTATTTAGAAAATAATAGGAATTGTGGAAGCTGCATTTTCTTTTTTTTTTAATTTATTATTTTTTTTACTTTGCAATACTGTATTGGTTTTGCCATACATTGACATGAATCCGCCACAGGTATACATGAGTTCCCAACCCTGAAGCCCCTCCGACCACTCTCCCCATATCATCCCTCTGGGTCATCCCAGTGCACCAGCCCCAAGTATCCTGTATCCCATTTCGAACCTGGACTAGCAGTTCATTTCTTACATGATAGTGTACATGTTTCAGTGCCATTCTCCTAAAAATAAAATTAAGCTATACTTGCATGAATGAATGTTTCTGAGGAAATTAAGATGATTTTGGTGACACCATTTCTTCCAGGTTTTCCTGAATTGTGAGATTGAGAAGCAAAAAACTTATAGACATCAGTGATTCTCCTTACTCTAATGTATTTTTCCTAGTACTGATCAAAACTAGTAACCACATGTATAATTCTTTAGTGTTTATTATGTACTGTTTGTATCCTACTTCTAAACGTAAGCCCTAGAGGGTCCATAATCTTTTCTGTTCTTTTCACTGATGAATCAAAGTGACTGAACTAGTATCTCTCACATCGATAGCATTTGGTAAATGTGTATTAATCAAGTCAACTGATGAATTGGTGAGTGAATGAAGGCATGGGAATACATCTTGCATGACATTTTTCACTAGCAACTGGTAGTGAGGTCTTATAAAAATTGCTTGCACAATGAATTAGATACAGATAGTGAAACATTTCATAAAGGAAAATATCTTTGTTCTCATATTAAGAATGCAGAGCCCATCTTCATTCTCATACACTTAGGCCGGTTCTGTCAAAGCCTTATTTCCATATGTCCCCTGAAAAAAGACACATTGCCGTTTTCAAAGCCTTGCAGTCTTGCAATCTATCTGGAACAAAGTATATGAGTAATAATGTTTTTCTGAAACTTGTTTATATAGAACTTATGATTCAATTTTTAGTTATAATAAAATGTTATGATGATACCTAGAATATGAAATGTGGCTTCCCAGATGGCTCAGTGGTAAAGAATCTGCCTGCCAATGCAGGAGATGTAGGTTCGATCCCTGGGTTGGGAAGATCTCCTGGAGGAGGAAGTAGCAAAGCACTGCAGTATTCTTGTCTGAGAAAATCCCATGGACAGAGAAGCCTGGCAAGCTACAGCCCATGGGGTCACAAAGAGTCAGACATAACTGAGCATGCGTGTCGAAAATGAAATAGATCCATTCTTTCATTTCATGAGTCATATGAAATCAGTTCTTCAATTGCATATATCAATTTTGCCATCATCTTTTTTGTATAAGAATGTTTTGTGGTTATGTAATAATGTAATGATTATACTAAGAATATTTTCAACCCTATACTATTAAAATGATAATTACTGAAGTAAAAGTTAATATCTGTAAGAATTCAAATGTATTAAAAATACTGTGTAAAACAATAACGACCTTGGTGGCTCAGAGGGTAAAGCATCTCCTGCAGTGTGGGAGACATGGGTTCGATCCCTGGGTTGGGAAGATCTCCTGGAGAAGGAAATGGCAACCCACTCCAGTATTCTTGCCTGGAGAATCCCATGGACAGACCAGCCTGATAGGCTACAGGCCACGGGGTTGCAAAGAGTCGGGTATGACTGAGTGACTTCACTTCATTTCACATAGTTTTAAGGTTTCTACCCTAGAATGTTGGCAATTTTATGCTTTTCAGAAGTCATTTCCTATATTTATAACCTTAACTCTTAAAACAGCAGGCTTTTTATATGTCTGGCCAAATTGTTAGCAATTATTTTAGTTCATCTTGGAATAATATATATCTTCAATTATTTATTTAAGTTCAATTCGTTCTTTGGCACTTTACTATAAAAATGTATGGGGAGGGAGGTGAGAGGGGGGTTCAGGATTTGGAACACGTGTACACCCAGGGCGGATTCATGTTGATGTATGGCAAAACCAATACAGTATTGTAAAGTAAAATTTTTAAAAAATAAATTAAAAAATGTATTAATTCCATTTGGTGATGTAGATAAACACCTTAAAAAAGAGGAAACCAGAATTTACATTCAAGTAGGATAGATTCCATTTGATTATGAATTGATTTTTGGTTAATTTGGAATAGTAAATATAGCAGAAAATTTTGATTCTAACTGCAGATGTAATTGGATGTAATTGCAATGACAGATGTAATTCAGGGATATTACACATATATTGTATAGTAATAGAAATGTGGGTTACTCATTTCAAGTTGCCATTTACTTAAGCAGAAATAAGAGCTACCAAAGATAGTGGAAAGGCTGTGTATTTTGATCTTTGTTCTTTCCTTGATGATACTTGAAATTTTGGGCATTTTGAGTTCTGAAAGATTAAAGGAGCCTTGAAATAATATCACTGGGAGATTGTGATCACAAACAAGATATAAGTTACAGTGAAATTCAAGATGTGTCTTATGGTGGGGATGGTATATTTTATTGATCATTTCCTAAATGTTATATTTGTATATTTGTTATACTTTCATGTTTTGAGTGAAGAACATAAGTAAAGGAAACTAACATGATGAAATACTTTAAATGTAACAGATGGATATTCTTTTCACTTTTTTAGTAACAAAATGTGTAAGTAGCAAAGGAGGAGGGACTCTCTTCAATATATCATTATGAGCTATATTCCGTGAATATTTACTAAATACCTGACAAGCACTGGTGTTTATACATTTATCCAGTCACCAAACACTTACTGGACACTGTGGTTTCTGATAATATGCTATTTGTGAAGAGCAACAGGAACATAAGATATAGTCCTTTCTCACAAGAAGCTTGAAAAACAGTTGAAGAGATGGAAAAGTAAATCGATCTTAATATACATTAAAACAATTTAATTTTTATTAATTGGCTTATTTAAATGTTATAATTGTCTAAAAGTTTTATGGGAGTAGAGAGGAGACTCAGAGAGTCTGATATAAGCTTATTCTAAATTAAAATAATGAATATGTATGAATTAGACAAAAAACTTGAGAAGCTTGCTACCGATAGTGGAGTCTTAGAGACCTGTGTTGGTATAAGGCATAACTGCTTCAAAGGGTTGCTGTGGAGAACCAGAGAAGGATGAGGTTAGCAGAAACTAAATGTCCAAGTGCCTGTAATGAAATACTCAGTGATCTCAGTCCAAAGGAAGAACATTATCTCATAGGATTTTAGAAGGAATATCCAGCTTCTGGTGCCAGCAACGTAGGCAACTTGAGTGATTCTTATCTATTGTATATAGAATGACAATAGGTTGAATTTTCAAGGCATTTTAAAATATTTTATTTCTAAAGCCACTGGGTTTAAAGGGTCTCTTAAATGATAATTATATGTTGCATATGATTATTTATTCAAGAAAAAAGTCCAAACTGTTTAAACATTTCGTTTATAATTTTGATTTACTTTTTTAAAAAAACATTGAACATAAGCCAAAAACTCCAAATTTTACTTTGAAAAAGGGCAAATTTTTAAAAATCTTATTTTAATAGGAGGCTAATTACTTTGCAATATTGTAGTGGTTTTGCCATACATTGACATGAATCAGCCATGGGTGCACATGGATTCCCCATCCTGAACCCCTCTCCCACCTCCCTCCCCATCCCATCCCTCTGAGTCATCCCAGTGCACCAGCCCTGAGCACCCTGTCTCATGCATCAAACCTGGACTGGAGGTCTTTTTCACATGTGATAGTATACATGGTTCAATGCTGTTCTCTCAAATCATCCCACCCACCCCCTCTCCCACAGAGTCCAAAAGACTGTTCACTACACCTGTGTCTCTTTTGCCATCTCGTTACTATCTTTGTAAATTCTATGTATATGTGTTAGTATACTGTATTGGTGTTTTTCTTTCTGGTTTACTTCACTCTGCATAATAGGCTCCAATTTCATCCACCTCATTAGAAATGATTCAAATGTATGCTTTTTAATGGCTGAATAATATTCCATTGCGTATATGTACCACAGCTTTCTTGTACATTCATCTGCTGATGGACACCTAGGTTGCTTCCATGTCCTGGCTATTATAAACAGTGCTGCGATGAACATTGGGGTACACATGTCTCTTTCAATTCTGGTTTCCTCGGTGTGTATGCCCAGCAGTGGGATTCCTGGGTCATATGGCAGTTCTATTTCCAGTTTTTAAAGGAATCTCCACATTGTTCTCAATAGCGGCTGTACTAGTTTGCATTCCCACCAACAGTGTAAGAGGTTGCCCTTTTCTCCACACCCTCTCCAGCGTTTATTGCTTGTAGACTTTTAGATAGCAGCCATTCTGACTGGCATGAGATGATACCTCATTGTGGTTTTGACTTGCATTCTTGTAAAGTTTAGAATCCTTTAAAGCCAAACTACCTTTCAAAGCTGGAGTACAACTCTTTTGTAGGAATAATCCAAAAAAAAAAAAAAAAAAAAACCATAAAGACTACAGTGTAAACATGTGGTGTACTCTTGCTAGGCATAATAGTTTCCTGAAATGCAAGTGAGGTCTTAGTTAATTAGTCAGTTACCACTGAAATGAAAATAATTAATATATTTTGGAAAATGACAGTAAACATATAAATATTATTAAATGGTTAAAAAGATTTTTTACCTTTTTGCACATTGAAAACACATTTGCAAACATGTTAATTGGAAATACAGAAACTGATAGTTGTAGGGTCTCTATGATACTTCTCAAACATAAAGACAGTGGGCATAAAATTCAGTAATTTCTTAGATGATAAAATTTTAACATGTTGCAAAATAACAGGGAGGATCAAAGAAGTGACTTAATTAAATGCATCAAAATGGATTAAAACTGTCTTGGGTTGACAGGTTAACTTCATGAAAGGCAAGGATAGTCCTAAAATCATATGTATTAAACTAGGAGCATCAGCTATTATGCATGTCTTGGTGAAATTAGGTTGAGAAATGTTCTTAATGAAAAAGAATATCAATTTCCTAAATGTAAATTTTCTTGATTGAAATTATTTTAGGAAAAATAGTTCATTTAATGGCAAAGGAAACAAAACTCCTATGTTCTTTCAAACATATTTGAATAAACTATTACTCTTTGTTAAACTGCCACGTTCAAACACCATAAAATCGCCTCTTCTAAAAATTCAAATGAAGTCAGTTTTTTTCTGATGAATTTACTTTAAAAGATTGATTCTCAGTCACAGAAATTTGGACTATAGTAATTTTCCCATTCCAACTGCCAATTCTGGTTTAGGTATTTTTGGGTAATAGTATCACTAAAGATAATTATGTCTTACCTGTAAATATATATATATATATATATTCAGGCTAATATTTATTACACAGTAGTGTTTTGAAACAATCAATAATATGAAACACCATTAATTGTCATTTAAATATCAGTTGTATTGTCAGGAAACTAATTTCTTTCTAGTAAATGATCATGAATAAACAAATGAGTTGCTAAACAAAAGCTAGTCTTAACTGCTGAGAAACACAAAGATGTAGTTCTCTCTCTGGCTATATATCCACTCTGGTTGGTGGATGGCTCTGCATTTTATTTTTTGTTTCATCATCAGTCTTTAACTGAGGGCCACTGGTCAGTCAGTTTAGGACAATGTAGACTTTTGCAGCATAGATGGAAATGCATACTGACCCTTACACCCTCAGAACTTCCACTAACATTTCATCTTCATAATTAAGTCATATGCCTGATTCTGATATCATGATGGTTAGGAAGTGTTATGTTCTCTCTGGCAAAATAATTTTATAGTGTCAAACAGAAATCCAAAGTACTTACCATAACTAATCAAAGGCTTTAGTGTGGTCAATAAAGCAGGAGTAGATGTTTTTCCAGGATTCTATTATTTTCTCTATGATGCAACAGATGTTGGCAATTTGATGTATGGTTCCTCTGCCTTTTCTAAGCTTAGATTTTATATCTGGAAGTTCTTGGTTCACATAATGCTGAAGCCTAGCTTGAAGGATTTTGAGCATTACCGTACTAACATGTGAAATGAGCACAATTGTGTGGTAGTTTGAATATTCTTTGGCATTGCCCTTTGCTGGGAGCCAGCATGAAGGAATCCCACCTGTGACAAGGTCACGCGGCAGATTTTGATGGGCAAGGATGAGTCAAATCTCAGGGTTTTCCCCCTGGCATTTCCTGAGCATGTACCCCCCCAAAATAAGAATCTGCCTGCCTTTCCACTCTTCTGACATTCTCTGGAAAAAGTCAACTAAGGGCTTTAGTCTTCTGTATTTGATAGAGTGTTTCAATCNAGATGGCTGGATGTCATCACCGACTCGATGGACATGAGTCTGAGTGAACTCTGGGATGGATAGGGAGGCCTGGCGTGCTGCGATTCATAGGGTCTCAAAGATTCAGACACGACTGAGCGACTGAACTGAACTGAGTTGCTTAACAATGTTGGATTAGTTTCTGCTGTATGTCAAACTGAATCAGCCACATGTATAGTCAGAAAGAAAAAAGCAAATTATATATTAACGCATATATGTGGAATCTAGAAAATGGTGTGTATGAACTATTTGCAAAGATAATACTTTATGACAGCTTTATTGAGGTAAAATTTACCTGCACCGTGTAGTAGTACATAGGCATGAATTCAGTGTCATGATTCAGGAAATGATTGCTATTTAATTTTATTCCACTTGGGCTGCATACATTTTCATGAGAAAAATATTGTGTGTGTATTCAGTTGCTAAGTCGTGTCCGACTCTTTGTGACCCCATGGAGTGAAGCACACCAGGCTTCCCTGTCCTTCACTATCTCCCAGAATGGTGAAGTTCAGTTTGCTCGAAATCATGTCCATTGAGTCGTTGATGTCATCAAAACATCTTATCCTCTCTTTCCCCCTTCTCCTGCCATCAATCTTTCCCAGCATCAGGGTCTTTTCCAATGAGTCAGTTCTTCACATTAGGGAGCCAAAGACTGGAGCTTCAGCTTCAGCATCAGTCCTTCCAATGAATATTCATGCTTGGTTTCCTTTAGGATGGACTGGTTGGATCTCCTTGCTTCCAAGGGACTCTCAAGAGTCTTCTCTAGCACCACCATTCAAAAACATCAATTATTTAGTGGTCAGCCTTCTTTCCAAACCAACTCTCACTTCTGCATATGACTACAGGATGGAGTAGGCAAGACTAGACAGCAGGGAGAGTTCATTAAAGGAAATGATGGAACTTTGGAGAGTAATAAATATATGCATTATCTTGACTGAGATGAGATATTATTAACCAAACCAGGCTCATTGGCCTGGCATGCAGCAAGCCAAATGCTGAGACAGAAAGGGTTGCAGCAGAGGAAAGATTTATTCACGAGGCAGCCAAGTGAGGAGACGGGAGAACAAATCTCAAATCTGCCTTCCTCAAGGTGAGAGGATTAGGGTATTTTGGGGATAAAGAATATATCACCAATTCACTTAGATGTACAGGAAAAACTAACACAACATTGAAATCAACAATGTGTGTGTGTATTAATCTCTCAGTCACGTCTGACTCATTGTGACCCATGGACCATAACCCTCCAGGCTCTTCTGTCCATGGAATTCTCTAGGCAAGAGTACTGGAGTGGGTAGCTATTCCCTTCTGCAGTGGATCTTCTCAATCCAGGGATTGAACCCAGGCTGTCTACACTGCAGGTATATTTTTTACCATCTGAACCACCAGGGAAACCCTATAATCAACTATATTCCAGTAAATAATAAAAAATAACACTAATAGTAATTAAAAGGAAATGACGCAGGGCCATCTGAGGTGAGGGAGCTGTGGGGAAAGATAACTGGAAATAAGAAGAGGGTGAGGTAATCATTGTTCTGTGCAGGTGCAACTAAGTTACAGGTTAGCATGTTCTGGGGCTGGGGTTTTGGAGCCTTTGACGTCAAAAGATTGCCGAGTGGACACTCCCACCTGCCTTGTATGAAGGTGGTTGTTCTTAACTAGCCTTAACTAGCTGGAACTCAAACTCCGTACAGCTGACCCCAAGTTCCTAGAAAAAAACACGAGTGAATGCCTTATAGTTTAGGCGCTAAGAGGAGGTATTGAGGCTACGTGAGGCTTGGAAGACATGCAAGGTTTTATAAAAATACATTAAGTAAATCATACTTGAATGGCTTTGACTGATGATTACCCTCAGTTTCTATGTCCCATCTAGCACGTGCTCCCTCAGGGAGAGAGAGATGGTAAAATTCTCCAGGCCAGAATACTGGAGCGGGTAGCCTCTCTTCCCTTCATCCAGGGGATATTCTCAACCCAGGGATCAAACTCAGGTCTAACCTGCATTGTAGGCGGAGTCTTTACCAGTTGAGCCACCAGGGAAGCTCACAAACACTGGAGTGGGTAGCCTATCCCTTCTCCAGGAGATCTTCCAGACCCAGGGATCAAACCAGGGTTTCCTGCACTGCAGGTGGATTCTTTACAGCTGAGCTACCAGGGAAGCCCAAAGCAAATGAACACAATCCAANATCAAACTCAGGTCTAACCTGCATTGTAGGCGGAGTCTTTACCAGTTGAGCCACCAGGGAAGCTCACAAATACTGGAGTGGGTAGCCTATCCCTTCTCCAGGAGATTTTCCAGACCCAGGGATCAAACCAGGGTTTCCTACACTGCAGGTGGATTCTTTACAGCTGAGCTACCAGGGAAGCCCAAAGCAAATGAACACAATCCAAGTAAGAAAAAGCAAGGCTTGCTATAGTCAAACACCATTTCTTGCATTTGTCAGACTCAAAGGCAAGCTTAAGATGAAAAACATGGAGAAAATAGAAAGCTACAGGTACAACCTAAATGGAGGCTCTTGTCCTGGGGAAGCTGTTGGTTGCAAACTGAGAAGGTGGACATACTTGTGATGGGTAAAGGTGTGTATTTGACTCTCTCTCTGGTTGGTTCTAAGTTGGAAGAGAAGACAAAAATTAGAGAAATTGTTATTAACCAAGTTCTGCTCTCTGGGGCTGATTGCTACAGTATTTATTTGCTTTGCTATAGAGAGACAGTGGGAGACAAAAAAAAAAAAGGGGGAGAAAAAATAGAGAGTGTGAGAATGATAACCAAAAGCTCATTTATATTTTTCTATTTTATTTCAAANTGGTTGGTTCTAAGTTGGAAGAGAAGACAAAAATTAGAGAAATTGTTATTAACCAAGTTCTGCTCTCTGGGGCTGATTGCTACAGTATTTATTTGCTTTGCTATAGAGAGACAGTGGGAGACAAAAAAAAAAAAGGGGGAGAAAAAATAGAGAGTGTGAGAATGATAACCAAAAGCTCATTTATATTTTTCTATTTTATTTCAAAACTTATTTCATCATAATATAACATAATCCTACTGAAATATTCTCTCAAATTAGAAAACTCATTAAAGTGTCATATATTCTAATATTNATCAAACTCAGGTCTAACCTGCATTGTAGGCGGAGTCTTTACCAGTTGAGCCACCAGGGAAGCTCACAAACACTGGAGTGGGTAGCCTATCCCTTCTCCAGGAGATCTTCCAGACCCAGGGATCAAACCAGGGTTTCCTGCACTGCAGGTGGATTCTTTACAGCTGAGCTACCAGGGAAGCCCAAAGCAAATGAACACAATCCAAATAAAAAAAGCAAGGCTTGCTATAGTCAAACACCATTTCTTGCATTTGGCAGACTCAAAGGCAAGCCTAAGAGGAAAAACATGGAGAAAATAGAAAGCTACAGGTACAACCTAAATGGAGGCTCTTGTCCTGGGGAAGCTGTTGGTTGCAAACTGAGAAGGTGGACATACTTGTGATGGGTAAAGGTGTGTATTTGACTCTCTCTCTCATTGGTTCTAAGTTGGAAGAGAAGACAAAAATTAGGGAAATTGTTATTAACCAAGTTCTGCTCTCTGGGGCTGATTGCTACAGTATTTATTTGCCTTGCTATAGAGAGACAGTGGGAGACAAAAAAAAAAAAAGGGAGGAAAAATAGAGAATGNTCATTGGTTCTAAGTTGGAAGAGAAGACAAAAATTAGGGAAATTGTTATTAACCAAGTTCTGCTCTCTGGGGCTGATTGCTACAGTATTTATTTGCCTTGCTATAGAGAGACAGTGGGAGACAAAAAAAAAAAAAGGGAGGAAAAATAGAGAATGTGAGAATGATAATCAAAAGCTCATTTATATTTTTCTATTTTATTTCAAAACTTAGTTCATCATAACATAACATAATCCTACTGAAATATTCTCTCAAATTAGAAAACTCATTAAAGTGTCATATATTCTAATATTCTTCTGGATGATCTTTTAACTTCATCCCTTTTAACTTCTAACCTCAGAATGGCATTTGAGTTTCTTACAATGGCTCTGAACATATCAATTTGCCCTATTTTTTTTTTTTTGTTAAACACACTTTGCTTTTAAAATTCTATTTGCTTTTCATTTCATTCCTATGGGATGCTGAAAGATATTTCAGGAGGTTAATGCCCGTTTTATGAAACTTTACAGAAATGTATGGTGTTTAAATTTAAATGAGATTAAAAAAAATAGGCAGTGAAGAAGAAAACTGGACTTTTGAGACAAAGATTAGAGACAGTAAAGGTGAAAGTTTGATAAAAGCAATAGTCCCAGGGTATCTGTATTATGCACTTGGGGAGGGTTTGGGAGGGTTATAGGGGAGAGTCTGATATTCAGAGAGTATTTCAAAGAATTTCTCTGCTTTCAAGGTCACCATTAACATGCAGAGAAGTAAGGCATATATGTGGAATTTAAGTAATAAAATGAGACAAGGCAAACCTCAGTGGTTCTAGGGAGCCAAATCTTTGTTTAAAAAGACATTTTTAAAATTTCTGTACATCTGAAGGGAAAAAAAAAAAAACCTAAGTGAATAATGGTGAAAATCACACTATTAAGAACTTCTGATTTTCAAATATTTATGAATTTTGACATATGAACTTTTCTTCAGACAATGATTTTAAAAATGTGATTTATTCTTCAATTATTCATTAGATAAATGCTACTGCTTATGAGTGGAGTATTAAAGGGATGTATCCCAAATTAGCATAAATCTTTAATTTTGAATGAAAAACAAATACTAATCAAATAGAACAACAAAAAGATACTTTAAATAAACATTTTTTGATTTCACATTAAAAAAAAAGATATTCCTAAAGGGGGTGCTTTCTGGAAATCTCTGGATTTCCAATGACAAAAAGTTCACTAGCTGCGATAGAGACTAGAGCAATAAATAAGAACGGTGGCTTTAAAATCAGACACACCTGTGTTCAGATTCCAGGTCTGTAATCCTGTGTGCTAGTGAAAATGTTCTTTAAAACACTGCTTATTTTATTAAAGCTTAAAATATGATAGTAATAGCAATCATATCATCTCAATAGGGTCATTTATAAAAGGCATATTCGGTGTTAGGCTTTTTAAGTAATTCATATGGTTATCACTTTTTTTCTTAAGCAGTCCTATGAGTTATGTGATATTATCATCATTCCAATTTTTTGGATGAAAATATGGAGTCACAGAAAGGTTAAGTGATAGACCCAAGAGCCACACTGCTGGCAAGTACTAGAACAGACTGTGAGCTCAGGCAGTCTGCTTGCCTCATCGGTATTTGTTCTTTTATGAGAGTTACATGACATCGTGCTTGTGTGCCATACCCTCCATAATTTACCAAACATGCACTTAGGAAAAGTAATGTTGTTGGATATTATGGGCGTAAAATCGTCAACAGTAGATGAGCCCCTCTAGGATATATAATGAACACTACCACTTTTGGTTAATCATTTTTTCGAGAAGTGGTTCAAATATAATGATAGCAAAGTAAGACTGGATTTTGGATTTGATACTATTAATTGAATTATGCATGCATACACATAGGCTTTTTGATAAATTTTTTAAGCTTTAAATAATTAAAATGTTTATCTTTGGGCACTCTATTTTCTAATTTAATTGTTTTGGATTGTCTAGAAAAACCACAACACAACTAACATTCAGAAAGCCAAGTACTGTTTGGCCTGGCTGAACCTACAAGTTCAAAGGATAATTGTCAACTATGTTCTTTGCATTGTATCAGTATAGTTGCTACTGTAATTTGAGGAACTATTAGTAAACTCATACACTGAAAAAGTTGATAAGGATTTACAGATAAACCACATTTCCCCATGTGTGCTATTTTCATCTCTTCTTCATTTTCTGTTTGGGAAATATTTAGGCAAATCCTATTAGGATTAAATCACATTGAAAACGCATGAAACCTGCTAATTCTCCATGGAGACTCACCCTTCTCTATGGAAATTACATAATAACAAGGGAGCTGACTTTGTGACCATAGATGCTAGATGTAGTTGAATAACTTTTTAACAAAGCTTTGTAGCTGTAACTTCCAATTCAATAATGGGTTTTGCAAATCATAGCATCTCAGATTAGAATGAGATTCAACCAGAGACCTATAAATAAATCTGTATTAGGGGCAAAGATACACTTTAAAGTAACTGCAAATCCAATCAGTAATACTGAACTCCTTGATGGCCCCTGTTTCTTATATATTATTTGTGTTGCTGATGAGAAGAGTTTTATAAAGTTCTATATAAGGACTAGAAAATCCAAAAACAGTTCAAAAGATAGAATAATAGCTTGATCTTCCCTCTAACCCCACTCTGAGCATCTCTGCTAAGACAAGTGAAAGAGCATCTGAAGGTAATATGAGGGTGTGGACATGGACACACAGTTGACAACTTACTTCCTGGGATTAAGAAATGTGAACCTTGCCAATTATAACCCAATAAGTGAGAAAAAGAGAAGAAAAATAATGCTCTGTGACTTAGAAGAGTCATTTTTCTTTGTTCACTCTTTTTCATAAATATAGCAAAGTAAATAAATAACAGTGGCTTAATATACACATATATAGAACAGAATTGCTTGCTGAAAAACCAAGTAAGCTTTGCTTTTAGTGGCTCAAAAACAATACGATACAGAGGATGATTGTGAACACTAGTCATAGGGAAACTCTCACTTTAAGAAAAGATTAATGATGTAATATAGAGTCAGATAACCCTATGTCAATAATGAAAAAATAAATCAATTGTATTTAGAAAAAGATGGCATTAATTTGATAGCAATAAGCTGAAGCATAAAAACAGGGAGTCTATCAATTTAAAGGGGGGAAAACATTGGTCCACAGCTTTTGGTTTTGTCTTTGATTTTATTGTGGGTTTTAATCTACTATATAATTAGGTGTGGAATCCTGTCTCATCTCCACCTTTGACTAAACAGCAAGTGTGTTTTGACATGTTGTGAGGACAGACTGGAGTGAATTGTAACGTGCCAGCTACAGAAGCATCTCTGTGGAGGCGGACAGAGCTCGTATGGCCCTTCTCAGCAGTAGAGAGCTGCCCAGGCGCTGGCACCAGGCTTTGGAATTACTTCTGACTTGCGCTGTGGATACAATTACAATTATAGTCATTAATCATGGCTAATTGAGAGGACAGTGAAAAATCTGTCACTTGTAGAGGGAGAGGCATGTTTCGAATGCCAGTAAACAAACCCGCAAAAAACTCTGGCTTAGAGAGAGCAGAAGTGAGGAAGGAGGTGGTTTGAGCCATAGCCCCAGGGATATTAAACCATCAGGAGGGTTTTGAATTAGACTAAAATGGCTAGGTTGGAGTAAAACTGAAAAGGAAAGACTGGCTGTTTGCCTCATGAAGGTATTAGAACCTCCTGGAAGATGCCAGAACAAATTTTAGTCTAGATGGTTCCAGAATACTGTTGCCAGAGCCCCAGGGACCTCCCCACAGAATTAGCCTTTGGATCCAGTATCTGCCGTCAGCTCTCCAAGACACCATACCAGATCTTAGGACCCATCTCTTTTATGCTGGCCCTCTGCCCAGGCCTAGATACTGACTTGTCTTAAATTTCCAACACTTTAACACTGACCTGCAACCATCAGTCAGTAGAAGCATGAAAGGGCTCAAGCAGAAGCACACCCAGAGGTTCTAAATAACAAGGTTTTTTTTTTTGTTGTTGTTGTTTTAAAGACTAAGAAATTGAACTGTGGTATTGGAGAAGACTCTTGAGAGTCCTTTGGACAGCAAAGAGATTCAATCAATCCATCCTAAAGGAGATCAGTTCTGAGTGTTCATTAGAAGGACTGATGTTGAAGGTGAAACTCCAATACTTTGGCCACCTGATGTGAAGAACTGATTCACTGGAAAAGACCCTGATGCTGGGAAAGATTGAAGGCAGGAGGAGATGGGGATGATAGAGGATGAGATGGTTGGATGGCATCACCGACTCAATGGACATGAGTTTGGGTGGACTCCAGGAGTTGGTGATGGGCAGGGAGGCCTGGCATGCTGCAGTCCATGGGGTCGCAAAGAGTCATGGACATGACTAAGCAACTGAACTGAACTGAAGATATTAGAATAGATGATGCTGCCACAGGAATCTTGCATTTGACCCTAATTTTAAAGCAGTTAATATTTTCCAAGATTTTTCCATCTCTGTTATGTAATATTTATAGCAACAGTGTAAGCTATGTATTGTGAAGAGGCCTATTTTGCAAATAGGAAGAAACATTACTGAATCTTCCACGTGACCACAGAGAGTGAGCACCCTAGCAGTGACCCAGACTCTGAGCCTAAGTCCACGTGCATGCTCCTTCCACAGAAATGTTGTTTGGTTGTGACGTATAAATAGAAATCTGAACAAATGTTGTCAGAAAAAAGAACTAGGCGAGACACAGGATGATAAAGAGACAAAATAATTTAAAATACCAAAGTGAACATTTTAATGTTGATTTTACAATG
The DNA here is from genome assembly GCA_006410615.1 of Neotragus moschatus. Lineage (NCBI taxonomy): Eukaryota > Metazoa > Chordata > Mammalia > Artiodactyla > Bovidae > Neotragus > Neotragus moschatus. Next base: position 191,561 of record SJYA01001051.1, on the reverse strand, counting down.
GCTTTTTGTATGTTCCCAATCCTTGGCTGTGGAGAAGGCAATGGCAACCCACTCCACTACTCTTGCCTGGAAAATCCCATGGACGGAGGAGCCTGGTAGGCTGCAGTCCATGGGGTCGTTAAGAGTTGGACACGACTGAGGGACTTCACTTTCACTTTTCACTTTCATGCATTGGAGAAGGAAATGGCAACCCACTCCAGTGTTCTTACCTGGAGAATCCCAGGGACGATGGACTGCCATCTATGCGGTTGCACAGAGTTGGACATGACTGAAGCAACTTAGCAGCAGCAGCAGCAATCCTTGGCTGGGGCTTCCCTGGTGGCTCAGATGGTAAAGAATCTGCCTGCAATGTGGGAGACCTGGGTTTGATCCCTGGGTGGGGAAAATCCCCTGGAGAAGGAAATCGCAACCCATTCCAATATTCTTGCCTGGAGAATCCTATGGAAAGAGACGCCTAGTAGGCTACAGTTCACAGGGTCGCAAAGAGTCCTACGTGACTGAGTGAATACCATTTCCACTTTTACTTTCAATCCTTTACAATATTGCCTTCGCATCATGGTCCCAGGATCCTCCCTGGTATGATCCTATGACCTTAGGTGTTCACTTTCTTCCCTGTTTTACTTGTCCTGAGTCTTCCCCCTAGTGGATCCCAAATCACTTCTATCTGCTCTCACAGTACCTCTTGTCTTTTTCAAGCTTCTGATACAATGTCTACCCCAAACTGGCATGCATCTAGGAATGTAGATATAGAACCTGGGTGCTTTGCCTTGATATTTGGGGGTTGGGGACAGCAGTAGCCTCTTTCCCTTCCCCCTGGCATGTCACCACTAGGGAGGCAATGATAAAAGGCTGCTAGCTAATTCCTTCCGGTTACCTCTTAGAAACACTCTTAACCTCACCCTCACAGCAGCATATCCCCTGACACTGGCCAAATATTAGTGAAGATATGAACAGGGAGAGAACTCATCCCTTATAAGATCTGGGCCATTTCTCATTCTAGCATCCCTGGTCGCACTTTGCCGAGAAAGAAGACTTACTTTAGGACAAAGGCTTTAACTTTGCTGTGTAGAATTTTCTAGGTTTTTACTGAGATGAAACATCTGCCATTTGGTAAGGAGTTGTCTTACAAGTAAAGACAAAAGATGCATACAAATAGAATAATGTTAGTTTTTATATCAAGTAACGGGTAATTTCAGCAGGCAGAACAATTACTGAGTTAAATACTACCTGTAGAAGCGAAAATAAGGCCAAACAACATTCTGGGTATACTAGAAACATTATAATCCTATGTGTGTATATATATATATGTATATGATATATATCATGGCAAAAGATGATTAGGTTAGTGAAATGAAGCTTTTGGAAAGAAAGCAATTGGGCTCAGTGTTAAGGAAGCAATGAGAACTCCATGGAGCATTCACTGGACTGACACTTTATGCCTCGATCATAATCAGCATTTTAAGATTCTTTGCTGTTTTTGTGGATGCTTCTACTTGTGGCATCATTTGGTTATCTCATAAGTTTGATGACCATCTTTAGTTTCTTGAGTATTTTGCTAAAAAAGGTCTCTGTGTTCGAACTGAATTCCTATTGTGATTTTCACTCACTTTGATCTTAGAAAAATACATTTTGAGATAATTGAAATAGTTAATTCCATGGATTTAGGTAACTGTGCTTGGCTCATTTTATATACAGTAAATATATTCATTTATTCCACTTACAGAAATATCATTTAATTGTTTGAGGTGTGAGGTAGCCTAGCAGAAGGGATCTTCAGTAATTTTTTTTTTTCTGTTGTCGTATTTTTCCCCAGTGAAAATCAGGTGGGGAGTATAAGTCTCCTCTTGTATCCTTCTGTCTTAGGGACCATAAAACTCTTGAAGAAGATGGGCCAAGTCTTATCTCAATGCAGCACTGTGACACATATGTATGAATGTCATCAGTTCCTTTTCCCACTACTACCCTCACCAACATGCAGTGAATCTCTAACGGAAAACAAAACAGAACCTTGAGACTTCCTTGGCAGTCCAGTGGTTAAGACTCCTTACATCTTATACAGGGCGCATGTGTTTGGTCCCTGGTTGTGTGAGCTGAGATCCCACATACCTTATGGCCAAAAAAAACACAGTTGTCTAAAATCATTAACCCTGATAGTCACTGAAGACTAATTGTTTCTCCCCATAATAAGTTCTGGGGAGCACAGCCTGGTGTGCTGCAGTCCATCAGGTTGCAAAAAGTCAGACTCGACTGAGTGACTGAACTGAACTGATGATAAGTACAGTAATAGCAAAAGAATGCTTACAAAGTACTAGATGCTCTTCTAAGCAATGTGGATACACTATGGCGTATAATCCTCACAAAACCTGGGAGATAGTTGCTAGGATATCAGATATTATCCTCACTTCACAACTGAGAAAGAAGAGGCAAAGAGAATTTAAGTAATTTCCCCAGGGCCTCACAACTTTCCTGCAGTCTCCAAGCAGTCCAGTCCCTGAAGCAATGGTTTTGGCCATTGTGCTAAAACGACCTTGACTCTTGAGCTATTAAATATGAGGGTGTACTAGATGAGTTCTTAAATTTCTATGAAGTCCTAAAATTTAAACTCTTTATAGTATTCTGCAGTCGATATGAATGACTAATAAACCAGATTAATATACATTCCAAGACAGATTTCTTAAAAAGAAGCCTGCTGACCCAAATTGGTCAGTATTTAGGCAATGTGATTAAATGAAGACCATTCAGAGCTGAGATATTTTCTAAAAAGGGTCACCTTCCCTCAGCTTCTTAAGAGATTCATCATGATAAACAGCCCATACCAAAGATAGATCTGGGTCCTAGTTATTTTAATGTGATTTCATTTTAAATTGAAACCTAACAGTCCTTTCCTGAATTGAAAATAATTCTAAAATTATTTTTAAAATATCATTTAAATGACCATAGAGTCACTCCTTGAATGTTTTTACTTAGCACACGAGTAACAAGCTATTTAGTGTTCTAACACACGACATGATCCTGTGTCATGAAAACATTTTCCTTCTGCTACCACAGAGGGCAAAATGCTACTAAATCAATCAGTCACATTAGTCATTTAAACAGGGGGTACAGGGGTAGGGGAGCAGAGCAGAATCTGTAGAAGCACTTTATGAACGTGTTACTTTACATTCCAGACAGGTCACTCCATCTTTCACATCTATGTCAATACAGAAAAGGGTAAAGAACCAGATCGTTAGGGAATGGTGCTCTAGAATATGTGAGAAATTCCCAGGAAAAGTGAGTCTTGGCTAGTTTTATGTAAGTCAAAGTTATATGTTAAATTATTCATGACATCCATAATTTCATGTAAGGAATAAGATGAGATTTTTATCTGATCATATTGAATATAGTAGAGATTAAAATTTAATTTACACAAAAATGCAGATGTAATAATATACCTTGTACATAAACTGATGATTGTATCATCCAGTATCTTACAAACTAAAAGCTTTATTTCAACTACTTAACTTCAATTGTAAAGTGGCAATGTATTTGTATTCAAAATTCTCTGACTTACGAAAGAGAAAGTGGTTCCTAGACCTCTACCAAACAGACAAATATTGAATTTGTCCTAGCCAGAAGCCACACTGTGCTAAACTTTATAGTGTCTAACCTGCCATGTGAATATACATATTTATAGGTGAATTTATGATGACTTGGCATAGTGCAAGGAGCTTTAAGACAGTGTTTCTCATGTGAGATAACTGAGGAGCCATTTAAAGAAGTAAAAACAAAACCAAATTACAAATTAATGTTTCAAAAGCATCACGATAATCAGATCAAGCCTTAGTGTAATATGAGTACTGCCGTTTTGCTTCACGGTGACTGTGGTACTGTAGGCTTCATCTGTACTATTTAAAGCTAGCAGTGGTTGAGAACTATGGGTCAGATACTGTTTTGTGTGATTTATATTTATGGAGTCCTTTAATTTTCACCACAATTCTATAAAGAAATTTGTTTTCAAAAATAACTTTTAAATCAAGAGAGTTTAATTAAATTATCTGTGTTACACAAATGATGGAGTAAATCTAAAAATTGGCAATCTGACCGCAGAAGTCTCTTAAACACTCCTGCCATGCAGGAGCCACAGAAGACCAGGGTTCCATCCCTGGGTCAGGAAGATCCCTTGGAAGAGGACATGGCAACAGTCTCCAGTATCTTGCCTTGAGAATCCCACAGACACTGGAGCCTGTAGAGCTACAGTCCATAGGGTCACAAAGAGCCGGCCACGACTGAAGCAGCTTAGCACGCTCAGTTCGGTTCAATTCAGTCGCTCGGTCGTGTCTGACTCTGTGACCCCACGAACTGCAGCACGCCAGGCCTCCCTGTCCATCATCAACTCCCAGAGTTTACTCAAACTCACGTCTATTGAGTCAGTGATGCCATCTAACCATCTCATCTTCTGTCGTCCCCTTCTCGTCTGCCTTCAATCTTTCCCAAACATCAGGGTCTTTTCAAATGAGTCAGCTCTTTGCATCAGGTGGCCAAAATATTGGAGTTTCAGCTTCAACATCAGTCCTTCCAGTGAACACTAAGGATTGAGTTCCTTTAGGATGGACTGGTTGGATCTCCTTGCAGTCCAAGGGACTCTCAAGAGTCTTCTCCAACAACACAGTTCAAAAGCATCAATTCTTCGGTGCTCAGCCTTCTTCACAGTCCAACTCTCACATCCATACTTGACCACAGGAAAAACCATAGCCTTGACTAGACGGACCTTAGTCGGCAAAGTAATATCTCTGCTTTTGAATATGCTGTCTAGGTTGGTCACAACTTTCCTTCCAAGGAATAAGCATCTTTTAATTCCATGGCTGCAATCACCATCTGGATTGATTTTGGAGCCCAGAAAAATAAAGTCAGTCAGCCACTGTTTCCATTTAGCATATATATATATATATATCACACACACACACACACACACATAATTCTATCTCTTTCTACCACTGAATAATAAATATTTAAAGTGAAATGAAATGTTATTGGGGATTATCATCCATTTTCCTATATCTACCTAACATATAGGTGGAGAAAATTTTACCTCTACTGTCTTACGTCATATCCCTGGGACTTCTAGATTAAATGGACAAAAGACAGATTAACAGGAAAAGGGCATACACATTTCATTTGATATTAACATTTTTATTTTTTGTGCGCATNTAAATATTTAAAGTGAAATGAAATGTTATTGGGGATTATCATCCATTTTCCTATATCTACCTAACATATAGGTGGAGAAAATTTTACCTCTACTGTCTTACGTCATATCCCTGGGACTTCTAGATTAAATGGACAAAAGACAGATTAACAGGAAAAGGGCATACACATTTCATTTGATATTAACATTTTTATTTTTTGTGCGCATGGAGGTTTTCAGAGAAAAGAAGTTCAAGATACAAAGAAGCAGTTAACTTTGGGGGTTTATATACATTTTAAACAGTGGACTGCAAACTGTGGAGAAGTGAAAAGACAAAGGAAAAGGGGTTTGGGCAGTAAGTATGGAAGGTAAACTTATGAGAGAAACTTAACGGAAGATCAGGGGTATTCGGTAAGATTTTCTGCAGACATACCTCAGCATCGCCTCTGTCTCTGGGGAGATGGGAAATGTATGTCCCGCCCTTAGGCACATAGAGGAAAGAGTTACCCTGTCTGAACTCAGTTGCCTTCAGCTCAAAAGATCCATCTGCCAGCGTGGCATATTTGGGGGAGGCAAATCCCGATCCCCTTCACAGGGAAATCAGAATCTAACCTTTTAAAATAAAAAGACACTGTGAGAGGTGTGGTTGGATCCAACCACAGTAATAGAAGCAAAGGGTCATTTGCTGGAAGTCCTTAAAACTGACCACTGAATGTTGTCATGTTACAGTCTTTCTTGAAGTGAAGTTGCTCAGTTGTGTCCAACTCTTTGCGACCCCATGGACTGCAGCCTACCAGGCTCCTCTGTCCATGGGATTTTCCAGGCAAGAGTGCTGGAGTGGGTTGCCATTTCCTTCTCCAGGGGATCTTCCCGACCCAGGGATCGAACCCAGGTCTCCCGCATTGTAGCCATATGCTTTTACTGTCTGAGCCACCAGGGAAGTTCTTTCTTAGGCATGCAGAAATGTATATAGATGGAGTTCCTAAAAGTTGTCTCCTGCTTTTCTGAATGTTTTACATGCTTGATGCAAGGAGGGAAATAGGTTACTTCATATTAATATCTTAGTATTCAGAAGTATAATTATGATGTAAGGAATAAAATGTGAGGAGGAGAAGTCAACTGGGTAGGATAGCATCCAACTGTTTAAAATATTCAAGTGCCCTCAGATTTCTTCCTGAAGAGAAGTAATAAAGCCCATAACACCTGTCACCGTTTTAGATCCAATCATCTGGAAGAGCCGCTGATGCAGAAAATACACCAACCCACAGGCAGTAGTCAGCGCTGGCACCAGGTGCTGCCAAGGTGTTGTTCACGGTGCTTACGTTTCCTTGTGGTGACTCAAGGGGCAGTGGGCAAGGGAGAGGTCCCAAAACCACGGTAAGGAGTTGCAGTTTCTGCACTGTCATTCACAAGCCCAGAGAAATGAGTAGAGCACAGAGTCAGTCAAGGGTTTCCACCTACTTCCTCCCACTCACTGACTCGTGGGTTTGCCCGGTGCTCCCTAGTCTGAGCCCACTGCACCCCGGGTCTCCAGGCTGCCCACACAGTGCTCTCCCTGACGGTGGAGCTGAATGCTTCCAACAGCAGTAGCATTTTTTCCGAAACTTGTTTATGCCATTTTAGTTATTATTCTAATTGCTTAATTTAATTAAGTTAAATGCTGTCAACATGGCATAAAAATTTCGATATTAAACTAGATGTGAGATGACTGTAAAAGGTCGGGGAATGTGAGAAAATCTACATTAGCCATGCAGAGACAAATATATTTAAGTTCATATTCTACTTTAAAGAAAACAAAACTGAAAATAAAGATGTCCTGTGAGTACCGGTTAGGTAAAAGTTGAAACTGAATCTGTTTGAGACACACACATATATATATATATATATATGGATATGAAAGTTGTTCAGTTGTGTCTGACTGTTTGTGACCCCATGGACTATATAGTCCGTGGAATTCTCCAGGCTAGAATACTAGAGTGGTTAGCCATTCCCTTCTCCACTGAATCTTCTCAACTTAAGGATTGAACCCAGGTCTCCTGCATTGCAGGCAGATTCTGTACCAGCTGAGTCACCAGGGAAGCCCAAGAACACTGGAGTGGGTAGCCTATCCCTTCTCCATCAGATCTTCCAGACCCAGGAATTGAACCAGGGTTTCCTGGTGATATATATATATATATATATATATATCTCAGTTCAGTTCAGTCATTCAGTCGTGTCTGACTCTTTGCACCCCCATGAATCACAGCACACCAGGCCTCCCTGTCCATCACCAGCTCCAGGAGTTCACTCAAATTCATGTCCATCGAGTTGGTGATGCCATCCAACCATCTCATCCTCCGTCATCCCCTTCTCTTCCTGCCCACAATCCCTCCAAGCATCAGAGTCTTTTCCAATGAGTCAACTCTTCACATGAGGTAGCCAAAGTACTAGAGTTTCAGCTTTAGCATCATTCCTTCCAAGAAACACTCAGGACTGATCTTCTTTAGAACAGACTGATTGTATCGCCTTGAAGTCCAAGGGACTCTCAAGAGTCTTCTCCAACACCACAGTTCAAAAGCATCAATTCTTCAGCATTCATTTTTTCCACAGTCCAACTCTCACATCCATACATGACTACTGGAAAAGCCATAGCCTTGACTAGGCGGATCTTTGTTGGCAAAGTAATGTCTCTGCTTTTGAATATGCTATCTA
>SJYA01001051.1:152647-182307 GCA_006410615.1 Neotragus moschatus | reverse complement strand
CCAACTTTTTCACTCTCCTCTTTCACTTTCATCAAGAGGCTCTTTAGTTCCTCTTCACTTTCTGCCATAAGGGGTGGTGTCATCTGCATATCTGAGATTACTGATATTTCTTCCAGCAATCTTGATTCCAGCTTGTACTTTTTCCATACATATACATATATATATAGGTATTCTAATAAATAAAGAAGAATTATGCCTTTTAAGTTAAATACGTGTAGCTATAGTTTCCAACATTATTTTTTTAGGTTTGTCATTTCAAGTTTTTATTGTGCCCATCAATTAAATTAGTAAAATAAATGGACTGTGACATAAATACACTCATCATATGGTCTGTGTGATTTGTGGTATAGGTAGCAAACTGCAACATGCCTTGTGCTACTCTCTTACAGTGTCATATCCTTTGCCCCACAGTCAGAGTCCTGCTAACTTAAGGCCAAAATCTATCTTGGTGGGGTTTGAGTCTGCCACAATGGATTCTCACTCCTTTTTTGACAAAAATNATATGGTCTGTGTGATTTGTGGTATAGGTAGCAAACTGCAACATGCCTTGTGCTACTCTCTTACAGTGTCATATCCTTTGCCCCACAGTCAGAGTCCTGCTAACTTAAGGCCAAAATCTATCTTGGTGGGGTTTGAGTCTGCCACAATGGATTCTCACTCCTTTTTTGACAAAAATGTATATCTATCTATAGATAAGTAGATAGATGCATGCATGGTAAGTTGCTTCCATTTTGTATCATTCAAAATAGGTCNTCCTGCTAACTTAAGGCCAAAATCTATCTTGGTGGGGTTTGAGTCTGCCACAATGGATTCTCACTCCTTTTTTGACAAAAATGTATATCTATCTATAGATAAGTAGATAGATGCATGCATGGTAAGTTGCTTCCATTTTGTATCATTCAAAATAGGTCTAACTTACACTCGAGGAACAATTTATAATTAGAAGAAGCTGTCTCAATGATAAAGCAAAACTGTCAATGTATAAAGTATTTCCCAAGAAGCTTGAGCCACTGGTGGTATATTCTTTATGCATTGTCATGGGAAAAGGGCCAGTATTGCTTTCCCTGGATAAGTGCTTTAAAAGTAATATCCTACATTGAATCAAATATTTTGACTTCATGCAAGTGAATTTTTTTTTGTCAATTTATGTCCTGATTAAACCATTTTGTATATAAAGGGATTTTCATGATTTCCTTTTAGATTTTCATTGCTGTGTATAATTTACACAAATATTTACTTTTCAGTTTGATGTAACACCCGAGATTCTTTTTCAACTATATATAGATAACACACCATGTAAATTACTCATCTGAAGTTAAAAGGAAACAGCCTTTGTCACCTGAAATCACAAAACCAAATTCTGTGCTTTTCCACTTACTAGCTCTTTATTCCTTTCATCGCCATAGAAAAGTCAAGAAATCAATAAAAGCATACTAGAACTAGTGAGTTGAGTAAGGTTGCAGTATACCGGTTAACACATAAAAATCAATTAGATTTTTGCATACCAACAATGATCAAGTGGAGAATGAAATTTAAAAAGCAATACCCTTTATAACTCCATAGAAATGAAACTGTTGCTGTTGTGGTTGTTTAGTTGCTAAGTCGTGTCTGACTCTAGTAACCCAATGGACTGTAGCCCACCAGGCTGGTCTTTCATGAGATTTTCCAGGCGAGAGTATTGGAGTGGTTGCCATTTCCTTCTCCAGGGGATCTTCCCAACCCAGGGGTTGAACCCATGTCTCCTGAATTGGCAGGCAGAATCTTTACCACTGAGCCATCAGGGAAGCCCATAGGTAAAATACTTAGGTTTAAATCTAAATTAAAAAAACAAAAGTCAAGGTTTCCTAAATTGATATATAGATTTAACAGAATTCACATCCCAGTGCAAAAGGTTTACATATATAGAAAATATTATTCTAATATTTGTATGGAAAGGCAGTGGAACTAGAATAAATAAAACTGTGCCAGAAGTGAAAAATGTAAGATGAATTATTATACCTGATTCCTTGATTTATTGTATACAAATGACTTTCAACTTTCAATGGTTCAACTTGCAAGTTTTTGACTTTATGATGTTGTATAAACACTAGGCTTCAGTAGAAATTATATGCTGAATTTTGAATCTTGATTTTTTTCCCAGTCTAGTGATAAGTGGTGTTAATACTCTCCCAGTCAGCCATAGGATCATATGATAAACAACCAATACACTTGAGAGTATCGTGTATTCAAATAACCATTTTGTTTTTTACTTCCAATATAATATTTATTCAATACTTTATTATAAAATAGACCCTGTATTAGATGATTTTGTCCAACTGTAGGCTCCCCAGGTGGCACAGTTGTTAAAGAACCTGCCTGCCAATGCAAGAGACACAAGAGACATGGGTTCAATCCCTGGGTTGGGAAGATCCCTTGGAGAAGGAAATGGCAGCCCACTCCAGTATTCTTGTATGATAATCCCATGGACAAAGGAGCCTGGGGGGTGATAGTCCATGGGGTCACAAAGAGTGGGACATGACTGAAGGGACTGAACAGAGGCTCATATAAGTGTCCAAAGCATGTATAAGCTGCACTAAGCTAAACTGTGATGTATTCAATGTATTTTTGACTTCAAATATTTTCAACTTGTAATGGGTTTATCAGGATGTAACTCCATCATAAATTGAGGAAGATCTGTGGTCACATTAATCAAGCCTATTTTCTATGGGAGAGATAAATGCAGATGAACAGAGGCAAGAAATTACCCAGAAATAGTCTTACACAAATAATGCTCATCTGATAGTTGACTAAGTTAGCCAGGCTATACAATGGAAGAAACAAAGCCTTTTAACAATGGTACTAGAACAATGCTGTGCTAAATCACTTGAGTCCTGTCTTACTCTTTGCAACCCCATGGACTGTTGCCCACCAGGCTCCTCTGTCTGTGGGGATTCTCCAGAGAAAAATACTGGAGTGGGTTGACNTGACTAAGTTAGCCAGGCTATACAATGGAAGAAACAAAGCCTTTTAACAATGGTACTAGAACAATGCTGTGCTAAGTCACTTGAGTCCTGTCTTACTCTTTGCAACCCCATGGACTGTTGCCCACCAGGCTCCTCTGTCTGTGGGGATTCTCCAGAGAAAAATACTGGAGTGGGTTGACATTTCTTCCTCCAGGGTATCTTCCAAACCAAAGATCAAAGGCATGTTATTTGTGGCTCCTGCATTGTGGGCAGATTCTTTACTGCTGAGACAGTGGGAAGACCATAGGACACCCATAATAAGTTAAAAAAAAAAAGAAAAAAAGAAAGAAAACTGAGTTTTGACTTAAGTCTTGCACCTTATGAAAGTAAGTAACTTGGATTGGATCACAAACTCTACTGTAAAAAAAAAAATATTTAGAAACTAATACAGGATCTAAGGTTAAGGAAAGAGATCTTGGTATCAAAATCATGATCCATAAAGATAAAAGTGATAAATTAGTCTTTTGCCATGTGCAGTTGCCTGAAATTTAGAAAATCTGAAAACAAAATCCACTAAATATAATTTATGACATTGTAAAGCACCTTTCTGTGACACGTATAAAAGGACTGATATTTTGGCTTAAAGATTATCATCTTAGTAATTCATATCAATGAAAATAACATAGCCATTCTTCACTAAGTATTATAAGTAAAATGTGTGCTATGCGGTGCTTAGTCACTCAGTTGTGTCCATCTCTTTGCGACTCTATGTACTATAGTCCTCCAGTCTCCTCTGTCCATGGGGATTCTCCAGACAGGAATACCGGAGTTGGGTGCCATGGCTTCCTCCAAGGGTGCTAGATACATCAGATACATAATCTCTTTAATCCTATAATAACTCCATGAGGTAATTAACACTATCCTCCTTTTCTCTCTGAATAAACTGAGATGAATTGAGATTATATGTGTAGTGAGTGTCAGAGCTTGGGCTTAAGCCAGTTCAGTTCAGTTCAGTCGCTCAGTCATGTCCGACTCTTCGATCCCATGAATTGCAGCACGCCAGGCCTCCCTGTCCATCACCAACCCCTGGAGTTCACTCAGACTTGCGTCCATCGAGTCAGTGATGCCATCCAGCCATCTCATCCTCTGTCGTCNAACTAGAAGGAAAAATGAAAGCAGATACCCAATCTATCCTCCTTCACATAAATAGATGTGATATTTTCTAAAAACAATAGCCCTTGTTTCTGGAATGGTATTGGGGCATATAGTTGGCTTAAGATTATGTAGAGGAAATAAACTCAAAATCTATGGTTTGTGTGGCATAGATCCCAGCAAATTGTCACACTAACACATTATGTAGAGTATAAAGTGAAGATATTTCATGACTCAAATGCTTCTTTCCTCTATGAAGTTACTCTCATCTAATTTCCGGGTTGGATTCTTCATGTTCAGTAAGGGAAGCAAAGATCTTATGCAAGACCTCTTTTACCTGCTTTGTCTTGGCATCTTGATTACCCGTATCTTTGAAATTATCAGTAAATCTTGATATTGGATAAGATCTGTTTGGTATAACTCTGATCTGAGAATGTCATACTTCAAGTCAATTCAAGTCAATTCAGCCTGTGTGTTTGGGAGGTTACCATGATCATCCTCAGTTTCAATGATTTGTTAAATATGTTCTCAAAAATGTTTTACTCACAGTTGTGATTTATTACAGTGAAAGATAGACTAAAATCAGCTATAGAAAAATACACATAGGGCAGGGCCCAGGAGAACCAGATTCCAGGTTCCAGGAGTCCTCTCCCAGTGGAGTCATGTGGAAAGTGCTTAATTCCCCCAGCAATGATGAATGACAATGTGCAGAGAGTATTACCAAACAGGGAAGGAAGTCCACCCAAGCTTTGATGTCTAGGGATTTTAATGAAAGTTATTCATGAAAGAATGGCTAACCACCTGCATTGCTGACCTTCAGTTTCCATCCCTTCCAGAGGGCAAGCTGAAAACCAGGGGGCCAAGGCTTCCACCATGGGCCACATACTTATGATAAACTATATGATGTGATCCAATTCAGGCAAACAAATACTTCCCATCCAGGCAGGATATTCCAAGAGTTTAGAGGTTATTTCCTAAAGAAACAGGCAAGAAACACACTATTCTTTGGAATCTGCTATATTGAGAAAATTCAGAGCTGAGTGAATCCTTTACTTACAACCTGTACATGTTGTGGGTCACTTGCAAAGTTATATCTGACTCTTTGCAACCACATGGACTGTAGCACATCAGGCTTCTCTGTCCTTCACTATGTCCCAGAGTTTGCTCAGATTCGTGTCCATTGAGTCAGTGATGCCATCCAACCATCTCATTCTTTGTCACCCCTTTCTCCTCTTGCCCTAAGTCATTCCCAGCATCAGGGTCTTTTCCAATGAGTCACCTCTTCGCCATCAGATGGCCAAAGTATTGGAACTTCAGCTTCACCCTCAACCTGTACATACTGTTATTTCTCATGTATTAAATCAGAGCCTTATAACTGATAAAGACAGGTAGATAGGTAGGAAGATATATATAGAGATAAATGGGTAAATAGAGAGAGAGAAAAGAATCTAAAATCAGCAGAAACAGAACATCGATAAAGAAATTCCTGAATATTCTTCTAGGAGAAAGAAAGTGATCTCAGAGAGAAGGTTGAGATATAAAAAGAAATGAAGAGGGGAAAAAAGCAATGCCTATGCAGGTATACTTAAACAAGTGGGTGTAGAAAATAAATGTTTGAGGTTAAAGAAATGAGTGATAGTCTGGCTGCACAGCAGCATTATCTAGTGATGGACCCAACACAGAACAACGAGATCAGAATCTCTGTGGGTGGGCGGGGCCTGGGGCCGGGACTCCCTTGGGTGATCCTGATATGCGACCAGGGTTGAGCCACTAGGTAGCTCCTCCCCATGTAGGGGGCCTAGCTGAAGTCCCATTCCTCCAGGACCCCTTCCTGGCTTACCCCTGTGTGGGTGGCCATTCTCCTCTGGGAGCCTGGGGGTGTACAAGAAGCAGTCACTGGACACTGATGACAGCCTGCTTTGTGTGAGGTAGTAGTTAGGAAGAAGAATCAAGGCTTTGCCTCACACTAGCTGCATATCCTTGGTCAGGTTACCAAACTCCTCTGAGACTGTTTCCTCACTGGCAAAATGGGCATTAATGATAGTATCTACTTCACGAGCTGGTATAAGATACTTCCACTGACCAATCCAACCTCAAAGACCCCACACCTCCCCCATGGCACCCCTACTTCCAAAACTATAGGTCCCCACAAACCCAGAGAAGNGAGACTGTTTCCTCACTGGCAAAATGGGCATTAATGATAGTATCTACTTCACGAGCTGGTATAAGATACTTCCACTGACCAATCCAACCTCAAAGACCCCACACCTCCCCCATGGCACCCCTACTTCCAAAACTATAGGTCCCCACAAACCCAGAGAAGGAACCAGTTTCCAGGGATCTCCATCTCCAACCTACTTTCTCCTGCATCCTGCATGCTGGGAGCAGCTTCTAGGCAAGTCATATCCATCTTTGCACTTTCTTCCAGGAAGACTTCTGAGCTTCTGAGTCTGACCTTGCAGGTGACAGTGAGAAGTATCAGAGAGCAGAAAACCAGCACACACAGACTCCCCCGACCCAGGAGGTGGCTCCTCTTCCTTAGGATCTATTCCAGCCAGATGGGCAAAGTCTGTGCTGTGGGTTGGCACGAGGGGCATAGCTAGACATTTATGCAGGGTCTGCACTGTTGAGAAAGCACTTCTATGTGATCCTTGCGAGATGACTTCTCCACTTCTGCAGATGACTTAACCAAGGTCATGGTAATCAAGTTCTAGGGCTAGAGTTGAGAGTATCAAGAAATTAGGAGCAATAGAAATATTAAAAAGCAGAGAAATGATTAAATTCATTAGAGTACATCCATATTGTGAAATACTGTGCAACTACTAAAGTCATATTGGGGTGGGGGAGAGGGATAAATTAGGAGTTTCAGATTGAAATATACATACTACTATAAATACAATAGATAACTAACAAGGACCTATGTATAGCACAGGGAACTACACTCAACATCTTGTAATAAACTATAGTGGAAAATAATCTAAAAAAAGAATATGTATATTCTTTACTGAATCACTTTGCTGTATATCTGAAAATAACCAACATTGTATATCAACTGTATTTTAATAAAATTTAAAAAAACTTTTTAAAAAATGAGTTATAGTCAAAATACGTAAGAATAATTGTTTCATGAGTTTGAGTAGTAGGAATTTACATGTTCTAATCTCCATTTATTGTGGAAGGAAGAGAATAAAACTGTTGATCAACCTTTATTTTTTAAAATGTCTGTGTTTAAATTTTCAAGCATCTCAACTAAAATGGACCCCAATAAAAATGATCAATCTGTTTAAAAGAAATAAAATAAGAAAAAGAACAAATAAAAGGTAGACCTCTCACATTCTCTTAGTCCTCTTTCTCTTTGGACTACAGATGAACAAAATTGGATAAATCATTCTTCTTGGTTTATGGCTCATTATTCTCATCATAGGCCCAAGAATATCTCACTTCAAATGAGTCACTTAGCCATTTAAAAAGTATAATAAATTCCAGCAAACCTACCACTTACAAATGCGTGCATGCACACATACATCCCTAGGATGTATACAGTGATGCATGGAGAATGATGTGAGCTGCACCTCATCTCAATCCCCACCTTCTTCAAACAAGAGAAGTATTTCCCTGATTTTTTTGTCATCATTTCCTTGTTTTCTTTCCTCTTTTGCCCTATATTGGCTAAACATAATCTAATTATTGTGCTTTTTAAAAATGTTCTAGAACATAATCCATTTACAAAAAGGAAATGTGTCAATCTTTTAAACTATAGATTCAGTAGCACCTAGAACAAGATATGTCATAGGAATTTAAGGTAATTTTTTTCTGAGTAATTCATTCCCAAGGCAAGCCATCAACATCACAATAATCCAAATCTATGTCCTAACCACTAATACCAAAGAAGCAGAAGTTGAATTGTACCATGAAGACCTATAAGAATTTCTAGAAATAAGACCAAAAAATGCTGTCCTTTCCATCATAGTGGACTGGAATACTATCAATATGTAAGACATAAAGTCTTTATCAAGGTTCATTTTTTTTAATGTGGATGATCAATTATTTCAATATAAAAAACTCTATCCATTCTCCATCAGAATGTCTTTACACCTTTGCTAAAAATCAGTTGAGTATATTTATGCTATTCTTGGCTCCCTATGATGTTTCACTGATCTGTGTGCCTTCATCTGTACCACTCTGTTTTCATTATTGTAGATTTATGCTGTCAAAAAAAATCTTTAATAAGAGAGTATGACTTTTTTCAACTTGTTATCATTCTCCTCCTCTTCTTCCTTCTTTTTCCCATCAAAATATTTTTGGATATTATAGTTATTTTGCCTTCCCATATAAACTTCAGTTCAGTCGCTCAGTCGTGTCTGACTTTGTGACTCCATGAGCTGCAGCAGGTCAGGCCTCCCTGTCCATCACCAACTCCCGGAGTCCACTCAGACTCACGTCCATCAAGTCAGTGATGCCATCTAACCATCTCGTCTTCTGTCGTCCCCTTCTTGCCCTGCCCTCAATCTTTCCCAGCATCAGGGTCTTTTCAAATGAGTCAGCTCTTCGCATCAGGTGGCCAAAGTATTGGAGTTTCAGCTTCAACATCAGACGTTCCAATGAACACCCAGGACTGATCTTCTTTAGGATGGACTGGTTGGATCTCTTTGCAGTCCAAGGGACTCTCAAGAGTCTTCTCCAACACTACATTTCAAAAGCATCAATTCTTCAGTGCTTAGCTTTCTTTATACTCCAATTCTCACATCCATTCATGACTACTGGAAAAACCATAGCCTTGGCTAGATGGAATTTTGTTGGCAATGTAATATCTCTGCTTTTTAATATGCTGTCTAGGTTGGTCATAACTTTCCTTCCAAGGGGCAAGCATCTTTTAATTTCATGGCTGCAATCACCATCTGTAGTGATTTTGGAGCCCCCCAAAATAAAGTCTCTCACTGTTTCCATCGTTTCCCCATCTATTTACCTTAAAGTGTTGGGACCAGATGCGTAGCTTAACATCTAAAAAAATTTTGCTGGGGTTCTCATTGGGATTATATCAATCATGATCTACAGAGATCATGTAGGGAATAATTCAGATCTTGAGGATATTAAGTCTTATAATCAATGAACACAAAGTATCTCCCATTTATTGAGATATCGTCTAATTTTTTCATCATTTTTATAGTTATTCTCTTACAGATCTGTACATATAAGATTTACACTCAAGTATCTACTCTTTCAGGGCTTCCCAGGTGGCACTAATGGTAAAGAACCAATCCACCAATGCAGAAGACATAGGAGACATGGGCTTGATCCCTGGGTCAGGAAGATACCCTGGAGAAGAGCATGGCAACCCACTCCAGTATTCTTTCCTGGATAAACCCATGGACAGAGGAGCCTGGTGGGCTAGTCCATGAAGTCACAAAGATTTGAACAGGACTGCTTGAATAGTGCTATTTAAATATTAGTTCCAAAATAACTTCAAATTAAAAAAATTGTTACTGCCTATAGGTTTAAAAGCAATCAACATTTATCTATTGACCTGGTATTATGTGATGTTGTTCCACTTGCTTATTAAGGTCAAACTGTCTTTTTTAGTAGACTGTTTTGATTTCCTACATAGAAAATTGTCATCTGTGAATAAAAAGTTGTATTCCTTTCATTGCGATCTGTACAGTTTTCATTTATATTTCTTCTTAGAAAGAACGTGCTTTGCTCAGTCTTTAGTGAGTGTTTATCATAACATCAGGTATGATATTAGCTGGAGGATTTTCATACACACCATTTATTAGATTAAGGAAATTTCTATTCATTTTTTGTGTTTTAACAAAGAATGAATTTTGAATTTTATCAAACATTTTTCCTGCATCTATTGATATAATGATATATTTTTCTTGTTAAGTCTATTAGTATAATAAAATGCATTGACTGACTTTGAATGTTGAATTCCTTATATTCTGAATTGATTTGCTAATATTTATTAGCTATTCTTTCACAGTTGTGTTTCATGAGACATATTGATCTATAATTTTCTTTTCATAAAAAGTCTTCATGTGGTTTTCATAATAATGTTGACCTCATACATTTAGCTAGGCAATGTTCCCTCTACTTTTATCACCTGGCAAATATCGTGGAAAATTATTATTTTATTCATAAAATTTTGGTTGAATTTACCAGTAAGCCATCTGTACCTGAGCTTTCTTATTTAGAAGATTATTAATTATTGGTTAAATTTTATTAATAGACATAAGATTATTCAGGCTGTCTTTTTCTCTCTGCATTAGTTCTTGTAGTTTATGTCTTTTAAAGAATCTGTCTCTTTCATCCAAATTGTCAAAAATTTAAACACAATTTTAAATTTTCTTGTATAATTCCTTTTAATATCTTTGGAATCAGTAGTGATGACCTCTCTTTCATTTCTGGTATCATTAATCTGTATTTTCTATGTTTTATTTGATTAGCCTGGATAAAACATTATTTTATTTCTCTTTTCAGAGAACCAACTTTTGATATAGCTCATTTTCACTTTCTTAATGTTTTCTTATTTTCAAATTTATTGATATCTACTTGTTTTATTTTCATTATTTTTACATTAAGTTTATCTTTTTATATTTTTCTAAGGTGGGGAGGCCTTACAAATAACTGTGAATAGAAGAAAAGGTAAAGGAGAAAAAGAAAGGTATACCTACTTGAATGCAGAGTTCCAAAGAATAGCAAGGAGAGATAAGAAAGTCTTCCTCAGTGACTAGTGCAAAGAAATAGAGGAAAACAATAGAATGGGAAAGTCTAGAGATCTCTTCAAGAAAATTAGAGATACCAAGGGACTATTTCATGCAAAGATAGGCAATATAAAGGACAGAAATGGTATGGACCTAATAGAAGCAGAAGATATTAAGAAGCAGTGGCAACAATACACACAGGAACTAAACAAAAAAGATCTTCAGGACTCAGATAATCATGATGGTGTGATCATCAACCTAGAGCCAGACATTTTGGAATGCGAAGTCAAATAGGCCTTAGAAAGCATCATTACAAACAAAGCTAGTGGAGGTGATGAAATTTCAGTTGAGCTATTTGAAATCCTAAAAGATGATGCTGTGAAAGTGCTCCACTCAATATGCCAGCAAATCTGGAAAACTCAGCAGTGGCCACAGGACTGGAAAAGGTCAGTTTTCATTCCAATCCCAAAGAAAGGCAATGCCAAAGAATGCTCAGACTACCCCACAATTGCACTCATCTCACACACTCGTATTCATACCCCACCCCCTAGTATAGATACCCCAGATCCAAAGTCAGAAAAACCCCAGTAAGACGGTAGGCACTGGAGTGGCTGTGAGGAGCTACCCCATGTTCAAGGGCAAAGGAGAAGCCCCAGCAAGACAGTAGGAGGGGCGATTTCATATTTAGAATTAAACCCCATTCCCACCAGAAATGTTCAAAGGGCTCAAACAAACCTGTGTGCACCAGGACCCAGGGACCCCACAGAGACGAAAACAGAACTGTGTCTGAGCATCTCCTGTGGAGGTATGGCATAAGTCCTCTTGGAGAAGGTCATCATTAACCCCACTATAGAGCTGCCAGGAGAAAGGAACAGTGACCCCACAGGAGACTTGCCAGTAGGTGTCTGGGAGGCTCTGGCAAAGGCATTGGTCAGTGGTGGCCTGCTGCACAGTTGGGAGTATGGACTGTAGCAGTACATGCCTGAGATCTTTTGAGGGAGCTCACCATTATCTTCATTTCTTCCACCAGTTTGGCCCCAGGTAAATAGCAGGGAGGGAACACAGCCCCACCCATAAACAGAAAATTGTATTAAAGATTTATTGAGCATGGCCCCACCCATATGAACAAGACCCAGTATCCCTCTCAATCAGTCTCTCCCATCAGACAGTTTTCATAAACCTCTTATCCTTCTCCATCAGAGCACAGAGAGATTGAAAACCACCATCACAGAAAATTAACCAAACTGATCACATGGACCACAGCCTTCTCTAACTCAATGAAACTATGAGCCAGATCATGTAGGGACACCCAACATGGATGGGTGATGGTGGAGAGTTCTGACAAAATGTGGTCCACTGGAGAAGGAAATGGTAAATCACTTTAGTATTCCTGCCTGGAGAACCCCATAAACAGTATAGAAAGAAAAAATGATACGACACAGAAAGATGAACTCCCCAGGTCAGTAGGTGCCCAATATGCTACTGGAGATCAGTGGAGAAATAACTCCAGAAAAAATGAAGGGATGGAGCCAAAGAAAAAAAAAAAAAAACACCCAGTTGTGTATGTCACTGGAGATGGAGCAAGGTCCAATCGTGTAAAGGGCCATATTGCATAGAAACCTGGACTGTTAGGTACATGAATCAAGGTAAATTGGAAGTGATCAAATAGGAGATGGCAAGAGTAAATGTCAACATTTTAGAAATCAGAGAACTAAAATGGACTGGAATGGGTGAATTTAACTCAGATGGCCATTATATTTACTACTGTGGGCAAGAATCCCTTAGAAGAAATGGGGTAGCCATCATGGTCAACAAGACTCCAAAATGCAGTACTTGGATGTAGTCTCCAAAATGACAGAATGATCTCTGTTCATCTCCAAGGCAAGCCATTCAATATCACAGTAATCCAAGTCTGTGTCCCCAACAGTAATGCTGAAGAAACTAAAGTTAAACGGTTCTATGAATATCTACAAGACCTTCTACAATTAACACCCAGAAAAGATGTCCTTTTCATTATAAGGGTCTGGAATGCAAAAGTAGGAAGTCAAGAAACACCTGGAATAACGGGCAAATTTGGCCTTGGAATACAGAATGAAGCAGGGTAAAGACTAATAGACTTCTGCCAAGAGAATGCACTGGTCATAGGAAACACCCTCTTACAACAACAAAAAAGAAGACTCTATACATGGACATGCCCAGATGGTGAATACTAAAATCATATTAATTATATTCTTTGCAGCCAAAGATGGAGAAGCTCTACACAGTCAGCAAAAACAAAACTGGGAGCTGACGGTGGCTCAGATCATGAACTGCTGCTGCTAAGTCGCCTCAGTCATGTCCGACTCTGTGCTACCCCATAGACAGCAGCCCATCAGGCTCCTCCTTCCCTGGGACTTTCCAGGCAAGAACACTGGAGTGGGTTGCCATTTCCTTCTCCAGTGCATGGAAGTGAAAAGTGAAAGTGAAGTCGCTCAGTCCTGTCTGACTCCTAGCGACCCCATGGACTGCAGCCTACCAGGCTCCTCTGCCCATGGGATTTTCCAGGCAAGAGGACTGAAATGGGGTGCCATTGGCTTCTCTGGATCATGAACTCCTTATTGCCAAATTCAGAATTAAAATGAAGAGAGTAGAGAAAACCACTTTCTTCATATTTTAATTCAGGTATGACCTAAATCAAACCCCTTATGAAGATACAGTGGAAGTGAGAAATAGATTTAAGGGACTAGATCTGATAGACAGAGTGCCTGANGGACTGAAATGGGGTGCCATTGGCTTCTCTGGATCATGAACTCCTTATTGCCAAATTCAGAATTAAAATGAAGAGAGTAGAGAAAACCACTTTCTTCATATTTTAATTCAGGTATGACCTAAATCAAACCCCTTATGAAGATACAGTGGAAGTGAGAAATAGATTTAAGGGACTAGATCTGATAGACAGAGTGCCTGAGGACCATGGACATGGTTCGTGACATTGTACAAGAGACAGGCAGCAAGATGATCCCCAAGAAAAGGAAATGCAAAATAGCAAATTGGCTTTCTGAGGAGGCCTTACAAATAGCTGTCAAAAGAAGATAAGGGAAAAACAAAGGAGAAAGGGAAAGATATAAGCATCTGAATGCAGAGTTCCAAAGAATAGCAAGGAAAGATAAGAAAGCCTTCCTCAGNCTGGTTGCCACTCAAATCTTTGTGATTGCCCAAACTGCCACCTTTGTTCTTAGCAATCCTAGTTGTTTAGGGTGTGCCAAGACCTGTCAGTGTCCGAGCAGTATAAGAAATACCTATTTGTCTTTTTAGGCTCCTAGTTGACTGTTCATTCAACTTCCCAATGGAGGCTAATTGGAAGCCCAACTTTCGGATAGCAGCTGAGAAACTGAGGATGTTAGATATGCAGTCTAGACTTTGTCAGGGAGAAACCAGGAAATGGTTATTTTTGCTTATTCACTCTTTGCTGAGTCAGAGGAAATAGTCACTGGGAATGATCAGGTACTCAAATGGAACTGCCTATTTATTTTGTGTGATTCCAGGAAGGATCTTGGTTCACTTCCAAGGCAAACCATCGACATCACAGTAACCCAAGTCTATGCCCCAACCAGTAATGCCAAAGAGGCTGAAGCCAAACGGTTCTGTGAAGACCTCCAAGATCTTCTGGAACTAACACCACAAAAAAAGATGTTGTTTTCACCATAGGGGATTGTAATGCAAAAATAGGAAGTCAAGAGATTCCTGGAGTAGTGGGTAAGTTTGGGGTTGAAGTACAAAATGAAGCAGGGCGAAGGCTAACAGAGTTTCACCAAGAGAACACCTGATCATAACAAATGCCCTCTTACAAAAACACAAGAGATGACTCTACACGTGGACATTACTAGATGGTCAATATAAAAATCAGATTGATTATTTTCTTTGCAACTGAAGATAGAGAAGCTCTAAACAGTCAGCAAAAACAAGACTGAAGGACCAGGAGCTAACTGTGGCTTAGACTATTAGCTCCTTATTGCAAAATTTAAATAGAAATTGAAAAAAGTAGGGAAAAATCAAATCCCTCATGATTATACACTGGAGTAACAAATAGATTCAAGGGATTAATTCTGGTAGACAAAATACCTAAATAACTATGGACAGAGGTTCATAACATTGTACAGGAGGCAGTGACCAAAACAATCCCAAAGAAAAACAAATGCAAGAAGGCAAAATGGTTGTCTGAGTAGCTTTACAAATAGCTGAGAAAAGAAGAGAAGTGAAAGGCAAGAGAGAAAGGGAAAGATATACCCAACTGAGTGCAGAGCTTCAGAGAATAGCAAGGAGAGATAAGAAAGTCTTCTTAAGTGAACAGTGCAAAGAAATAGAGGAAAATAATAGAATGAGAAAGACCAGAGATCTCTTCAAGAAAATTAGAGACACTAAGGGGACATTTTATACAAGGATGGGTGTGATAAAGAACAGAAATGTAAGGACCAAACACAAGAAGAAGAAATTAAGAAAAAGTGGCAAAAACACAGAGAAGAAATACTATACCAAAAAAGGACTTAATGACCCTGGCAACCACAATGATCTGGTTACTCACCTAGAGCCAGACATTCTATAGTGCAAAGTCAGGTGGAACTTAGGAAGCATTACTGTAAACAAAGATAGTGGAAGTGATGGAATTCCATCTGAGCTATTTCAAATCCTAAAAGATGATGGTGTAAAGTGCTGCACTCAATGTGTCCGATAATTTGAAATACTCAGCAGTGGCCGCTAGACAGAAAAAGGTCAGTTCTCATTCCTATCCAAAGAAGGGCAATACCAAAGAATGTTCAAACTTCTCTACAGTTGGGCTCATTTCACACGGCTAGCAAGGTAATGCTCAAAATCCTTCAAGCTAGGCTTTAGCCATTTGTGAACCTAGAACTTCCAGATGTACAACTGTATTTAGAAAAGGCAGAGGAATCAGAGATCAAATTGCCAGCATCCTTTGGATCATAGACAAAGCAACGGAATTCCAAAAAAAAAAAAAAAAATTGACTATGCTAAAGCCTTTGACTGTGTGGGTCCCAACAAACTGTGAAAAATTCTAAAAGAAATGGGAATACCAGACCACCTTACCTGTCTTCTAAGATACTTATGTGCAGGTCAAGAAGCAACAGGTTAGAACCAGACATAGAACAACAGACTGGTTCAAAATTGGGAAAGGAGTATGTCAAGGCTGTATATTGTCACCCCGTTTATTTAATTTATATGTGGAGTACATCATGTGAAATGCCAGGCTGGATGAATCACAAACCAGAATCAAGATTGCCAGGAAAAATATTAACAACCTCAGATATGCAGATGATACCTCTCTAACGGCAGAAAATGAAGAAGAACTAAAAAGCTGCTTGATGAGGGTGAAAGAGAAGAGTGAAAAAGCTGGCTTAAAACTCAACATTCAAAAAAACTGAGATCATTGCATCTGGTCCCATCACTGCATGGCAAATGGAGAAAAGTGTGAAAAGTGACAAATTTTATTTTATTGGGCTTCAAAGTCACTGCAGATGGTGACTTGAGCCATGAAAGTAAAAGATGCTTGCTCCTTGGAAGAAAAGCTATAACAAATTTAGACAGCATATTAAAAATTAAAGACTTCACTTTGATGACAAATTTCTGTATAGTCAAAGCTATGGTTTTTCCAGTAGTCATGTTTCGGTGTTGAGAGGTGGATAATAAAGAAGACTGAGAGTTGAAGAATTGATGCTTTCTAACTGTGGTATTGGAGAAGACTCTTGTGAGTCCCTTGGACTGCAAGGGTATCAAACCATTCATTCCTAAAGGAATTTAACACCTAATATTCATTGGAAGAACTGATGCTGAAGCTCCAATCCTTTGGCCACCTGTATATGAAGAACTGACTCATTGCAAAAGACTGTGATGCTGGGAAAGATCAAGGGCAGAAGGAGAAGGAGGTGACAGAGGATGAGATGACCGGATGGCATCACTGACTCAGTGGACCCGAGTCTGAGCAAACTCTGGAAGATAGTGAAGAACAGGGAAGCCTGGCATGCTTCAGTCCATGGGGTCGCAAAGTGTGGGACACAACTTAGTGACTAAACAACCACAAAAGCGAACTCATAAATTTCAATCTCATCAGTTTCAGAACTATATGCTTTGGGAACCATTGCCTTTTGTGGCATCCATAAGAATTGGAGTGATAGATTCAGGGGGAGCTTGCTCCCAGGGAGAAGTGAGGCTTGGTTTTACTGTTGGAATAAACTTCGAAGAGAGAGCAGAGGAAGACACACCACCAGCTCTATCAGGCTCCTTAGAGGATTTTAGTCAGGTCCCATATATGGGCTGATTACATTAGTAAGTCAGACCCTCAATCAGGACCTGAGAACTATGAAGTCACCGGGGTTCCATCCTTTGCTAGCAGGCAGTTGAGTTGAGAGGCTGAATGTGGGCAAATTCCTTCCAGAAGATGCTAGCTACTTGCTTTTATTATTGAAACAAAAAAGTAGAAAAGCGGGGAAAGTGTCCACCAACTCTTTGAGACTAAGGAGGATTGCAGTTAGCACCTAGACATGTGGTAGTTAGAAGCTAAACCCTCAGCGAGCATCTTCATAAAGAATGTAGACTGAGAGAAAGGCGTTTTTGATTCCACTGCTGGGCTGAGCCCTGGGGAAACAGCCAAGTTGAGTGCCTATGTGCCCATTAACACCTGCACCTCTGTTTCTCATAGCCCTTGGCATTTGTGAGCGCAAGTTCGGCTGGCTCTCAGAGCTAGGTGATTTGGGGGCCTGTCCTTCAGGTGCCACCCTGAAGAGTTGGAATACTGTATCTGTGGTGCAAACCCTTTGCTCCTCTGGGAGAAGTTAGGAGACAGGAATTCCCTCCCCATTGCAGGTGCTGCGCCAGGGGTGAGGCTTGTAGAGAGAATGTGTCCGAGCCTCCCCGACCCGTATTGATATGGATACCCTTTCAGTTGCCCAGTGTGCAAGTGACACTCAACTGATTTAGAGGGTTCTCACAGAAGAAATTGCTTTCTGTGTAGCTACATATTTGGTGTGTCTAGAAGAGGAGGGAAATTAAGGAGCCTCCTATGCCATCATCTTGGTGATGTCTCCCAGAAACAAGAGATTGTGACTGACAATCTATTTTAAAAATATATATAATTCATATAATCTGAAGGATTGAGCTTGTGGTAGTGGTGCAATTTCCCCAATAATCATATTTTGTGCATGTTTCATGTTGAGGGAATTTCACAGCAAATGATCCAATGCATTCTTTCTAAGCCTATTTTCTTGGGTTTAAAAGATATATAGCCTCAAGGAAAGCAAACTGTTGTCATCTAACCTTGGGCTTGAAATACATACACACATAATAGTGACAGTTTTCTCAATTCTGTTGTGTTGGTGTAGGCTTAGTAACAAATGGAGTACAGTTTGGACCATTGGTGCCCATTAACATTAAAGAAAGGAAGATTCTAAGTGCTCCTTCAGGTATAAAGATGACTCATTTTAAGATTCCTGTAGGTGGTGTGTGCTAAGATAGAAAAATAGATACCATTTCACATATTAGCTAACTTCTGATGTTGAGAGAGAGAACTTATATGAGAGACTTATAGAGACCACAGTTTAGGAAATGAATAAGAATAAACAACTAACTGTAACATCTAGAAGGAAGGTATTATAATAAACTACACATGTCTGAGTAGGCAAAAATCAAGGAAAGTAAGTAATGACACCAAAAAAAGTAACAAGCTTTTACGCTTAAGTTCTCCAGATCAATTAACATCTTACACGCCCTGCAAGATGTCCTGATCCTTCAATGTGCTTTGAGTTGCCAGAGGATGCAGGTTCTTTGCTGGGCTTTCTAGGTCCTGTACTTGCACTGAGGTGAGGTTGCTTCTCAGTGCCCTGGACCTAATGCTATGTCTTGGGGCCAAGGCCAGGCCCCCTATCTTCTCATTCATGTGAGTCATCACAGGGGTTACTGCTCCTTTTCAGAATGTCTTATAAGTCCCTCAACTTTGTTTTAACAAAAGTTTCAACTGTGAACCAGAAGATGTTTTGGTGAGATTAAAAAGAAAAAAAAAAAAACCTGGATGAGGGCCTGATTTCTTTTCTATTGCTGAAAAAAATTAGTCAAACTAAAAAAGAAATAGAAAAAATTATTTGAGCAAAATTAAGGATTACAACCCAGGAACAGCCTCTCAGAAAGCTTTAAGAGCTGTTCTGCCTTTTAGAGATCAAAACACAGTTAAATGAGTATTTGAGACAGAGGGCTTGCCTTAAATGATGTATTATATCAATTTCAGCTTATACAATCCAGATCTATACATATAAAGCAAGTAGTGGGCTATGGATCTTTGTGGTCCCTTAGAGGTTTAAGAGGAGAAGGCAATGGCACCCCACTCCAGTACTCTTGCCTGGAAAATCCCAGGGACGGAGGAGCCGGGTGGGCTGCAGTCCATGGGATCGCTAAGAGTCGGACACGACTGAGCGAATTCACTTTGACTTTTCACTTTCATGCATTGGAGAAGAAAATGGCAACCCACTCCAGTATTCTTGACTAGAGAATCCCAGGGATGAAGAAGCCTGGTCGGCTGCGGTCTATGGGGTCGCACAGAGTCGGACACGACTGAAGCGACTTAGCAGCAGCAGCAGCAGCAGCAGAAGTTTAAGAAGGAATGTTATCTCCTAAGGAATTACCTTGCTGACGTTAGGAGTGTGCTAGCTTCATGGCTGAGCAGGTATTTCTGATGATGGGAATGTTTGCCCAATGCATGAAGAAGCCAAAGGGCAGAGAAAAGTTTTAATGTTTAAATTTTCCTTGATTTGCCTTACAATATGAATTGGTATTTCATCATNAAGTTTAAGAAGGAATGTTATCTCCTAAGGAATTACCTTGCTGACGTTAGGAGTGTGCTAGCTTCATGGCTGAGCAGGTATTTCTGATGATGGGAATGTTTGCCCAATGCATGAAGAAGCCAAAGGGCAGAGAAAAGTTTTAATGTTTAAATTTTCCTTGATTTGCCTTACAATATGAATTGGTATTTCATCATTATATAGGTAAAATTCTTATACTGAGCGTTTTTCTCAACTGAGGGAAATAACACTAAGAAATAAAAACTTAAAGACTTCCCAACTGATATTGTTGTTTCTGATCAGTCACTTAGTCATATCTGACTCTCTGCAACCCATGGACTGCAGCATGCCAGGCTTCCCTGTCCTTCACTATCTCCCAGAGTTTACTCAAACTCATATCCATTGAGTTGGTGATGCCATGTAACCATCTCAGCCTGTCTCCCCCTTCTTTTGCAATCAATCTTTTCCCAACATCAGTCTTTTCCAAAGAGTCAACTCTTGCATCAGGTGGCCAAAGTATTGGAGCTTCAGCTTCAGCATCAATCCTTCCAATGAATATTCAGGGTTNAGGGTGGTGTCATCTGCATATCTGAGATTATTCATATTTCTCCCTGCAATCTTGATTCCAGCTTGTGTTTCTTCCAGTCCAGCGTTTCTCATGATGTACTCTGCATATAAATTAAATAAGCAGGGTGACAATATACAGCCTTGACGTACTCCTTTTCCTATTTGGAACCCATGAACAGTATGAAAAGGCAAAATAATAGGATACTGAATGAGGAACTCCCCAGGTCAGTCTGGTGCCCAATATACTACTGAAGATCAGCGGAGAAATAACTCCAGAAAGAATGAAGGGATAGAGCCAAAGCAAAAACAATACCGAGCTGTGGTGTGGCTGGTGATAGAAACAAAGTCCGATGTTGTAAAGAGCAATACTGCATAGGAACCTGGAATGTCAAGTCCATGAATCAAGGCAAATTGGAAGTGATCAAACAGAAGATGGCAAGAGTGAACGTCGACATTCTAGGAATCAGCGAACTAAAATGGACTGGAATGGGTGAATTTAACTCAGATGAGCATTATGTCTCCTACTGTGGGCAGGAATCCCTCAGAAGAAATGGAGTAGCCATCATGGTCAACAAAAGAGTCCAAAATGCAGTACTTGGATGCAGTCTCAAAAACGACAGAATGATCTCTGTTCGTTTCCAAGGCAAACCATTCAATATCACCATAATCCAAGTCTATATTCCAACCAGTGACGCTGAAGAAGCTGAAGTTGAACGGTTCTATGAAGACCTACAAGACCCTTTAGAACTAAGACCCAAAAAAGATGTCCTTTTCATTATAGGGGACTGGAGTGGTGAGGCTCAGTAAATCTTTAATCCAATTTTCTGCTCATGGGCAGGCCTGTGTTCCCTCCCTGTAGTTTACCCTGAGACCAAGCTCTGGTAGGGATAGTGGCAGTAATGGTGAGCTCCCTCTAGAGGACTCATACCCATCACTGTTGTAGTCTGTGCCACTGACCCTGGAGCAGACCAGTCTCAACCCCTGCCTCTGCTGGAAACTCCCAGGCACTCACAGGCAAGTCTGGCTCGGTCTCTTGTGATGTCACTTCTCCTGTCTCCTGGGTCCTGGTGTGCACAAGTTTTTGTTTGTGGCTTCTATGATTTAGGGTTTCCCTGGTGGCTTAGATGGTAAAGCATCTATCTGCAATGCAGGGCATACAGGTTCAACCCCTGGACTGGGAAAATTCCCTGGAAAAGGAAATGGCAACCCACTTGCTTGGAAAATCCCATGGACAAAAGAGCCTGGTAGGTCCATGGGGTCACAAAGAATTGGACACGACTGAGCAACTTCACTTTCTTTCACTTTCTGTGATTTAAATGACAACTCTTTATTATAGGACTATGTATTTTATATTGGGTTTCCCCAGTAGCTCAATGGTAAAGAATCTGTGTTTCAATGCAGGAGACATGGGTTTGATCCGTGAGTCAGGAAGATCTCCTGGAGAAGGAGATGGCAACTCACTCCAGTTTCTTGCCTGGGAAATCCCATGGACAGAGGAGCCTGGTGGGGTACAGTCCATGGGGCTGCAAAAGAGTGGGACATGACTTAACAACTAAACAACAACAACCTTACCTTTAAAATATCCATTGTGCTAAAAAATATGGGAAAGGAGAGCAGTAATATTTTTCTTTTATCATATATTCTTTCTTGGAAAAAATTAAAGCCAGTCAGCGCTACATTCACACCCATACTTTTCTTTAACTACTCATATACCTCACAGATCTAAGATGTGCTATTTAATCTGAAATCATCTGGCTAATCTTTTTTCTTTTTTCTATTCTGACTTCATGGACTTAAAGGTAACTTCTAAAAAGTTATGGTTTCATTAAACTTAAAAAGTAGAGATGAATTTATTTTTTGAATTTCTATGGAGTTGCTTATGAACCTGAAATTTTAATCTCATCCTGCACAGATATATTCTTCACTGACCTGGTTTCCTTTTCATTAGACTGTCGAACATTTCCCTCTCCACCTTTGAAGAAGCAAGTGAAATGAACAGTGTATTGCATCATGTTTGATATGGTCGCTCCAGGAAAAACATTTCGCATCAAGGAAAAATTATTACTGAAAATGCCCACATCTTTGTCCTGGTGCCCATTTCATTGTCCCTTTATGTCCCAGATACAAAGACGTTTTCTATGAATGTGCATGGTTATTCAGGCCTTGTAGCTAATCATTTTAGACTGAGAAGACAAAATCATACAGAGTTAAATGAGTCATTTTCAAGAATAAGCTGCAAATAGCTACTCTCTTCATCTTTTGTTTCCTCCAGCACTTTACCTCACAACACTGTGATTTCTGTCACAGTCTCTTGTTTGGTGGGGCTGTAGAGAAAGTTGAGGGGTGGAACTCAAAAAAAAAAAATCAATTTTGAGTTGAATTGAATTCTGCCAGTGCATACTTTTTAATCAAACCCAATCTCATGAGTTACATTATGTTCTGTGCCTTGTTTTGCGTATTTTTCTAAATTGGAATTCTCTTTCTCCACCATCCCTATTACCTTAAAAACAATATGTAGACATTACCCATTCTTCAGCTCAAAGCATCCATCCAAAAGCTTTTCCTGATCTGTCCAGTGTCCACTGACTTCCTCCTCTCCCCCTCACTGCATGGTCTGTCTCCTAAAGATCTGTACTTAACCACTTCTGTTGTGTATTTGGGGATTATCTCCACTACAGGGAACTCCAAGATTTATTTTTACTTAATCTCTATGAGGCAATTCAGAGATCAGGACATAGGCTTCAGAGTCAGTCAGCAGCGATTTAGATTTTACCCTGCTGCATATTGGCATGCCAGATCATAAAAAGTATTTAACAGAGGCTCTGGCGAACGGAAACATGCAGCAAATGCTGCGTGGTGCGGCCATTACCGCTGCTGCCGCTATTGTTCATTTCAGTGTGGTTGAGATTAACAGCAATGGTCATTTGCAAGGAACTTAGTAGATAATTGCTACTTCTATGAACCCTCTTAAAATTCTTTAATTCTGCTCCCCTGCCAATACTACCAAGGTTTTCAAGTATTCATATTTTTGAAAATGGAGCCTGATCTTCATTAATCTGCGAACTTTCTTCACTCCATCAAAAAATTCATAAAATTGTATTATGTATATTTTTGTGAGGATAACTCTTTTAGAGCTCTTTGTTTGTTTGCGTATGTTTGGCCGCACATGCAGGTCCTTAACCAGGCATCAAACCTGTGCTGCCTGTAGTGGAAGTGCGGAGTCTTAACCACCAGACCAAAGCGAAAGTCCCTGTGTTTAGTTTTTAAAAGTATGAACTCCCTAAAAATAAGTTTTAGAAAACCATGCTGACTGTGCTTACTTAATTAATGACTTTCACTTTTCTAAAACAGGAGGAAAGCAAAAATCTCCAAGAAAGATAGTCAACATATAACTAAATTTTAATATTTGTACATCCTACTCAGTCTTAGAATAAAACACCTATCTCTACCCTGTTTGTTTCATTTCTGTTTTCAGCAGTAGGATAAACTCTTGAAAACTGCAATCAATTTTTTAAAATGCATTTTTCAATCAAATATGTTAAAGTTTGTAAATTCCAAACAATAAGAAATAGCCAAACCAGTTCATGTCAAGCTGAGCATTAGACATCAGATTTCAAGGGCAAGAGAGTATTTTGAAGGGTCCATGGTCCTCGAGATGGAGAACACAAAACAAAACAAGAAAATCAGGCCTCATTTTCTCAGCATGATATCCTCTACCTGGTGGTCAGAATATCTCTTTTATCTAGCTTCCTTGTGCGTCTTTTCCCTTTCCCAATTTATCTGAACGTCCTTTCAAAAAGATTTTCTTATCCTTATAGAGATAATGCAACTATCTCTTGTGAAGCTTAGACTAGTGCTCTGAATAAAAATAAAGGGAAAAAACACTATACAGATATAGCTTTCTCTTTTAATGTATGTGGTTTAAGAGAACAGAAGGTTTACTGTATGGGAGATATTTTTCCCCTAGTCCCATGCATCATTTGCTATATGAGCTCAGCTAGATGGTTTCCAGGATGAATGTGGAACCCACTGGCCCTGACACAATGCAGCCATCTTTCTTCTGCAGCTGATTCCCCCCTGAAGCCCCAGGAAACTGCCAAACACCTGCTGTCCTGGGCAGATGCTCCTAAGGTTTGGAAACATACGGCTGAAGTACAAAGTGGCTGGTCCTGTCTCCTTTTGCTAGAAGTGCATCTTATTTATTTTATTTTCAGAAACAGAGCATATCCACCACATACATAAAAAGCGATCTTGTCTGTTAAGTTTGTATGACACAGGACGTGCTGTTTTTCAAAAAGAAAAAGCCACTTGTGGATGTTATTAGAATATCTATAAAAACTTTTCCAGTGATTTTGTGTTTCTACATGATTGTAAATATTTACAGATGACTTTTCAGTTCACCATTTAGACAATTCAGTTGCACACCTTAAATCTTGCCTTTTTTAAAGGAATAACGCACAATGGGTAATATCAGCCACAAATATTACACTTGTTAATAAATCTTTTTACATTTTATCAGCTTCAAACTCTACATTCCTTTATCTGTAGACATAGGAAAGCATTACTTTAAAAACTCATAGCATTTTAATGACTTAGTAAGAAAACAGGAAAATGAGCCCTGCACTGTTACTGAAAAGATAGAGAGAAGAAAGCACATTGAAGTCCTTCTCCTGACTTTACTCTTACATGTATGCTTTCACAGGGTGAAGCGAATAACAATGAGGAATGTACATGATAAAAACTACTGTAATGAATGGGCGGTTCCTACTCCTCTAGAGGAAATGTTAACTACCAGCGCAAAAGCTTCATCCACAGAATCTGAAAGACTGTCTAGCCTGTTTTCTAACATTGTTGGTGCTAGAAACTCTGAAATAAATATCAAAAATGTTAATCTAAAAACACTAAATTTGCTGTGAAACATATGTGTAACTTAGCACTTAGACTGTTATCCTAAAACTACATCAGAGATAGAATTCAGTTTACCCAGCAAGAAAATAGCATTCGTGCACATCTGACCTTGCAGACAAGGAAATTCTCCTTCTCTGTAAGCCACACACACAGNAAATAAATATCAAAAATGTTAATCTAAAAACACTAAATTTGCTGTGAAACATATGTGTAACTTAGCACTTAGACTGTTATCCTAAAACTACATCAGAGATAGAATTCAGTTTACCCAGCAACAAAATAGCATTCGTGCACATCTGACCTTGCAGACAAGGAAATTCTCCTTCTCTGTAAGCCACACACACAGAATATATACACTATTTGTTTTAATAGACAGATTCAATATGTTTTAGAAATTTTCTTCTTCATCCAGATTCTAATGCCAAGTTCAAAATACAAATAGCTCTTACATTTGAAGAGCACATCTGTTATCATAGATGAATATTTTTGCCAGAAAACATGAAATTAAATTTAAACAGAAGCCCAAAATCATAAAACCACTTGAATAATATAAAGTGTAAATTATCAAGTTTTAGTATATAGAGCTTTTATTGTTATATCTCCTTTTCCTTGTGTTTGCAAACCAGAGTTCTTACATGAATATTCATTAAGAGCTTTACTGGAATCTTATTTGCCCTCTCTGAATCCTGTCAATAAAAAATAAGTTTTAATTCAGGTTACTTATAGTCAGATACAAAATAAATCCAGCTTCAGTAAAAATGGGATCGCTGCAAGCCAAGCCTCATTTAGTGGTTTAATAGATTCTGATTCACAGAATTGCTATTTTCCAATACCATTCATTTATTTACCAAACATTTATAAAGCATCTACTGTGTGTCAGATTGCATGGCTATGGACTCATGACACAAAATTAGTCCTTCATTATTCTCAAGGGAATTCAGACTAGTGGAGACAACAAGTATGTGGAGATAATAATTATAATACATCATAGTAAGTAAGCTATATAGAGAGGTTTTTGTTGTTTAGTTGCCAAGTTTGTCCAACTCTTTTGTGACTCCATGTACTGTAGCCCACCAGGCTCCTCAATCCATAGGATTTCCTAGATAAGAGTACTGGAGTGGGTTGCCATTTTTTTCTCCACGCAGTCTTCCTGACCCAGGGATTGAACCCATGTCTCCTGCGGCTCCTGCATTGCCAGGTGGATTCTTGGCCACTGAGCCACCTGGAAGCCTTATGTAGAGAGGTACATGTTTGCAAAGATGGCTCATAAAGGCTACCTGTGGAGGAGATGGTTAAATTGGGCTATAATGAACATTTAAAGAATCACCAAGCATATACGTGTACTAGACCATGGAGGCTGTGGCAGATCTGAACGTGTGAGGGAACTGCCAGAGACTGACAATGTCAGAAACACAGTGAGGGGAAGAGATCTAGGCAGTGTGTTTTGGAAAAGCAGAAGCAGGAAAGGGTCAGATCATGGAGATTACGAAAAAAATAAAAGAGAGATATTGTGAAGAATGCCCATACAGTCAGATGGGCATTTAGGNTCTAGGCAGTGTGTTTTGGAAAAGCAGAAGCAGGAAAGGGTCAGATCATGGAGATTACGAAAAAAATAAAAGAGAGATATTGTGAAGAATGCCCATACAGTCAGATGGGCATTTAGGGATTTTTTTTGATGTATTTCTTCCTTTGGGGGGCTGGGATGAGTCGTCATTACTGCACACGTGCTTTCTCGAGTTGCCGCGAGCCGGGACTACTCTCTGGTTGCACTGCACGGGCCTCTTGCTCTGTTGGCTTCTGTTGTTGGGGAGTATGGGCTCCAGATGCGCAGGCGTCAGTAGGCGCAGTGTGTGGTCTCAGTACTTGTGGTGCTTGGGCTTAGTTGCTCTGAGGCATGTGGGATCTTCTCTGGACCAGNGATTCTTATTTTGGAGGTACATGCTCAGGAAATGCCAGGGGAAAAACCTGAGATCTGACTACTCGTCCTTGCCCATCAAATCTCCTACCACGTGACCTTGTCATGCTGGCTTCCGGAAAGCTATTAATTTTCTAAATTATATATTTATTATTATAAAGTAATAAATTATAAAATCACCATTATTGTAAAGTAAAATTATATGTATTTAATTAAAGTAATTGCTTTAGTTAACAGCATCCATATTGATTTCTAAAGAGTCAAGTTAATACCTATCTGCCTAATTTTGACATTTTCTTTGTACATGGCCAAAGTAAAGAAAAAAAAAAAAAAAGAAGAAGTATTCCTACTGTTGAGACCTTTTATACCTTAAGCCACAGAACTGGGGATTCTAGAAAAGACTGAACACCCACACTAGGTACTTTCTACTACTCTTATGAGCTGTAGTATGATGATGAAACAAGATAGTTCAAAAATCTTAAAAAGCAGATGTTTTTATTTTTTTCTCTTTTTCATGTCTCATTCAACATATCAATAGATGTTGGATAATTTATCTGTGTAAATACTTTATTATCTTTGCCAGTTTATTTTTTGAATTATATTTGAAAGCTATTTGAAGTGCATAAAGGAGAAAAGTTGATGTCAAATACCCAAATTGTATGATATGCAAACTAGAAAATTAAATTGACCCCCAAAATGATGGAATTGAATTACATTCTTATTTCACTCAAGTATAGTTGCTGCATGATACATGGACATCCTTGATGTATTCTCGAACATTTGTTTTTAGTTCTATATTGACTTTATAATCAAGGCAGTTGCTTGATTTAAAAACTTAAAGTCTACATTTAATTTAGCAAAAGTTCATTGTTATATTTCATCTTTATAGGATCCATATTGAGTATATGCTGTTATAGAGTTTGAGAGAATCTGTTCAAAAGTTTTGCTACAGATTTTAGAAGTGAATGCTGCAATTATTTTCTTTTGGGGTATATGAGCTTATTCACCGCCCTTGGTTTTATTCATCCTGGAGTGCTGCTCCACTGTCATAAGTCTCTTAAAAGGGAAATAGTGAGTTGCTCCTTAAGAGCAATTACTAGTCATATCTTAGAAAGCAATTTTGAGTAAATTCATTTGTAACATACTTCTAACTTTGCATTAATGTGGATTTGTTTATACAAATAACCCATCAATTTTGTTGTGTTCCAAATCCACAGAATTACACAAAATCTTTTAAAACATCAAAGATATACACAGAAAAAAAGAAGTAGAAAATTGCAGGGGTATCATTTAAGAAAAACCTAATGACTGAGTCATGAGGAGTGTCCATATCACTAATGTACACCTAATCCTTTCATCCTCAGTTCTGTTGACGGGAATCTAATTACAGTAAAATCATATTTTTCCAACTTCAGAAATGCATGTGTTCTGTTCATCTGTATTTCCATCTGTATTTTCCAAAACTGACTTAGCTCCTTTAAAATGAAAGAGCTGACATGAGACGGAGAAATATACCTGAGAAGAACCACTGACAAGTTTCTGTAATACGGAAATCGAGAGCAAGTTTCTTTTTATCTTGGTAGGATGTTGAGAAGAGGATCTCAGCAAGTTTAGAAGCTGCATGGGGCAGGTTCAAGGAAGTGCTGAGTGGGTGAAGGTGAGCAGGGTGGTTTGCAGCCTGGTCAGTGGGAGGGCAAGTGTATTCTGGAGGCTGAGTCAGAGACCTCCTTCTCTCCTGCTTTTCCTGGCTATACCTCTAACAGGCTGGGCCACTGCTCCACTGGGCAGAAGCCACACTGTGTACATGCACACACACACCAACACAAACATACACAAGCACCTTGTTGCACAAGTACTATGCCAACAAGGTCTCCCTGAGAGTCTATGTTTCTGACTTCTACAAAGGGGACCTTATAAGGAGAGAGATGGAGACTAGTTTAGTGACCTTGGGTCCACTCCAGTTCCACAATTATGAGATTAGCATGAGCATGGGGGTATGTGATGGACCCACAAGCTGAAGAACGTAAGAATTATTTTCTCTATATGGGTTCTAGATTAAGATAGAGCTCTCCCATTCATGAGTTGGGGCCTCAGCCTCCCCATCTATATAGAGATGCTCAGTTTTCTCCTGGCCTGGAGGTCACTGTGCACATCAGTGGGGGTGCTCTGAACACTTCATAAGCTGAAAAATGCTGGAGCCATGTGAGCTGTTATCGATAGGTGACACCCTAGCAGAGGAGAGAAGGGGAAAGGCAGATTCTTCCTGGCAATGCAATATTTACCCCAAGAGGTTTTTAAAAAGGGGAAGAGACTTGGGGTGGGGAGCAAGTTTTGACTCAAACATTTCTTCAGCATCACAGAGTCAATTTTGTAAACATGACTGAAGGACATTTGAAGCTAAAATTGGTTTAGGCTACATGAGAAAATGGTGTAATTTTTAAGACTAAGCATTCATAACTTGAATTTGTATATTTAAGAAAGAAAGAAAGGCAGAGGGGAAAAAAATGGCAGAGAACAGTTTAAGCCATATGTGAGAAACTTGGCCAATAGAGGGATATACAATACTTGTTCTTAACAGGACATTTCTAATCTCAAAACTGTTTTGATAATCTCAAAATATCAATACCTCTTTTTAAAAAGTTATTTGTAAGGCCTC